>CM067076.1:22994345-23011845 GCA_033980235.1 Diadema setosum
GTTCAACCCTCTTCCCTTCGCTGCTTTTTCTTTTATTCATGTGAAACAAAACAAAACAAAACCCTCTGAGTATAACATTGCCTTAAAATTGTAACCTTGGCATTTATCTAAATAAATCATGTTTAATGTGAAATGCCTGTTACGCATTTTATTTGATAGAAACAATACAAAAACTCCCTATACCAGTTATCACTTCTAAGATTATCCGTATAGTTTGTTATACACTCTTAGGGCAATGTATAAATGACGGGATGCCATCACAAATTTAAAGGAGATGTGGGTTTTCTTTGCGTCGTATATGGTAGCATTAAAGCGGGTGAAAGATGTTCCTTTTCTGTCACCACAAGCTGTAGTTAATTGATGGGATTTGGAAAAGAGAGGGAGAGAGAGAAAAAAAGAATGGGTTTATGTATGAACTCTACGGCAATAGCGGCGCCATGATAGATAGAGTAACAGGGCTCTTAATCAGTCCTAATGCGTCCTTCTCGCGTAAAACTACGAGCACGTCAGTAAGTCAAACATGCCAAAAATGTGTATCAAAGACTGGAAAGTGTAACGTCTTGAACAAACCCTGATACTCCAGAAGCTGCGGGATAATGATTATAGACCAGGGCCCTGTCGTGTAAAAAATTTAGATCAAACACATTTTATGTCAAAATCAATATCAAACATGAGTATCTGAATACTCAATTGTGATTGGCTGGTCCCTGACTTACGTTTGATATTCTGACTTATGATTGATTTCATCTTTTTATGCAATCGGCAATGACAGGGTCAGGTACAGCGGTACAAGTAATATACATTGGGTGGTGAAACTATTTTTGTTGAATTGGACAATAGTGTGAGTCACTTATACACCCTGAATGAATACAGAGAGGGCAAACAAGAGGAAGAACTAACGTTTAGAGGGGAGATCCCCCTGTACTCTAAACGGAATTCACAAAATTCCGATTTCATTCTTGTAATAAAAAATATAGATTTCCTCGACGTGTTGCTGACATGATCAGGGGTAATATCATTCCTCCCATCTTCTATAAAGAGATAAGTTAAGTGTTCTCTCATGATGTTAAAAATTGAAAATATTTGAATTACATTGAAAACGATCTCTCACAATGCACGCACCTTTATGGGTGCAACTGTGTACCTTTCAGACCGGTGAGCACCTTTGTGGGTACAACTTTGCACCTTTCTGGTCTGAAAGGTGCTACAATGGATTGTGTCACACGTAAAGGTGCAAAGTTGAACCTATTTTTCTTGGAGTGTACTGTGACATCAAGAACTTCTGGGGGCATTTCATGAAGCATTTTGTCCGACAACATGTCGGACAAATTTGCTCTCAGCCAACTTTCAGATGCAAGGATTTCTGTAGCTTTTAACATTTTGTCAGACGAAATATCTGACAAAACGCTTCATGAAATGCCCCCCCCCCCCCCCCCCAGATCTAGCGGAGACGGCGAATAGATTAAAAAGTTAACCACAATAACAACAACAGCCCAATATACTAGTGGTTCATACATTTTGAACGGATTGCCCGATTTCCCTTGAGCTTTGCTGATGCATTTCATTGATACTTCAGCATTCACTAAATTCACATTGGTGAATTACCTTTAATACAAAGCAAATCAAAGAAAGGGTCCAAAGTCCCATGAACGGGAAACTCCACACCATATTCAAATTGACTATAAAAAACAAAACATAACAAAAACGAACAAACCACACAAACAGAGTAAGAAAGCAAAATAGTTCAAA
Source organism: Diadema setosum (assembly GCA_033980235.1). Classification (NCBI taxonomy): domain Eukaryota; kingdom Metazoa; phylum Echinodermata; class Echinoidea; order Diadematoida; family Diadematidae; genus Diadema; species Diadema setosum. The sequence goes on from CM067076.1 coordinate 22,996,095, forward strand.
CAGTCTCAGTTCTATCACAAACGGATATGAAGATAACAAGTTGTAATGACATTATCATGTGTTGTTGCGACTTACATCAATATTTTGTCAAGAACGCATTCTCATGAAGAATTCCATTTAATTCTATTATACTTCTTTAGGTCTAATCTTTACGAAACATTGACTGTTTGACTTTACCAATTTTTATAATGTAGGTGAACTTGAACGCAGTGCGGATTTTCACTTTAAAACAACCTCGTGATTTCTCCCGGTGTTTGTTTGACCTTTTTTTCCATTCAGACCCCCCCCCCCCCTCTCATTTTCTTTCTCTTCCCTCTTCCAGTCATAAATTACGCAGTTATTACAGGCAGTTGTACCGGAAGGAGTTTGCGTACTTCCGCTTTCTCTTCCGGGTTGTCTGCTGTACTTGTTGGAAACTTTCTGCTGAAAATACGTCTGAGCCTGTTCCTGGGCAGCGGAACTTTCACGGAGGAACCATTCTCGCATTGTTTGAACTTGAAGTGAAGCTAAATATTGCAGCTTCGACAGTTTCGAATCGTAAATGATCACTCGAGGATCTTCAAAGCATTGTAGCGGCAAAGCACTTTACCAACAACAGTGATTTATTGCTGTTTACTTTTGAAACAAAAGAAAAGTAAAAACTAAAACAAAACAAAAAACAAAAACCAAAACAAACCAAAACAAACCAACAACAAACCCTTTGTTCCACACTGTGGTCCAGATCTTGACCATCTGTTTTTTTTTGGTTTTTTTTGTTTTTTTTGAAAATTTCATGCAAATTTATTGTTGAAAATTTCAAGGAAATTTATTTTGTTCATAACTTTTTGAGTTATATAAATTGCAAACAGTCGGGACGAACAAACCAATGCCGGCAAAAACGCAACTTTCCTGGCGAAGGTAAAAAATGTTCATTTGTCAATAAGAGACTGTATGTACTGACCTATCACGTTACAGCGTTCACCATAAATGGAGCGTCACAATAAATGATTAATCACACACAGGAAACATCTAACTCGCCCACGGATTCTACAATATTGCTGTAAACTTATTGACCACGATATCTGACACAATTTGTGTAACGCTGAATTTCAACGACTTTTGCAGTTGCCTCTTTTTAAGTCTATGTGTGTCTATTTATACACATCTCAGAAATAACAACAACAACAAATATAGAATGAGAGGCTCTTTATTCGCAGATTTGTAATAGTGGTGGTTTTTCCAACTGAAACATAACCTTGTATTTTTTTTTTTGCGTATACATGCATGTAACTTTATTATTGTATCATTCATTTGCAAGATGTATGTACAGGATTGTGATATGATTCCTAATTTATACTGTGTTATGTTCTGTTGGAAAAATTAGAAGAATATAATAAAATGAAATGAAATGAAATGAAATGAAATGATGCTAGTTATGATAATGATAGTACATGAATTTATATCAATATTAATGATAAAGCCAGTGATCGGTGACGATGATAATGATTATATCAATATAATTGCCTCATATTATCTTCCGTGATAGTAGGCCATTATCTGTTTTATCTTAATGCTGACGGTGATATGGAGTGGCATATCTTTATAAAGACAAGATAATGAAACAATGTGTTGGACACACACACACACACGCACACACAACACGAACGAATTAAGAATTTAAAGGACAAGTTCACCTTCATTAACATAAGGATTGAGAGAATGTAGCAATATTAGTAGAACACATCATTGAAAGTTTGAGGAAAATCGGACAATCCGTTCAAAAGTTATAAATTTTTGAAGTTTTTGTGCAGTCACCGCTGGATGAGAAGACTACTGCAGTGTACGATGTCACATGCGTACAACAATATAAGGAAAATATAAAGAGAATTTCACAAAATTTCATCTTTTGAAAAAAGTACACATTCCCTCGACTCATTACTGACATATGTTATGGGTAATATAATTCCCATTGCCTTTAGAAAGAGGCAAGTCAAGTGCTCTTTTATTTTGCGAAAAAAGTGAAAATATTTTGAATTTCCTTTACATTTTCTTTATACTGTTGTACTCATATGACATCACGAGCCTTAGTAGTCTCCTCACCCAGCGGTTCCAACATAAAAATTTTAACAATTCATAACTTTTGCATCGATTGTCCAATTTTCCTCAAAATTTCACTGATGTATTCTACTAATATTGCTGCATTCTCTCAATCCTTATGTGTATGAAGATGAACTTGTCCTTTAAAGTGTCCTGAAGAGAAACTACTCCGCGTTTAACCTCCCGTTCAAAGAGTACAGTGCGGTCAAACAGGCACAACAGTGAACGTATTAACAAAGTTGAGAAAGCGTTGGACTTTGGACGTTGCCCTTGTGTTTGTAGAAAACTGAAACTACATTTGCACTAAGTGAGGCTATGCTTACAGTGCTTCTATGGACTATATCTTACCGTTCATGTAGAAAATAAAAAAGATAAGAAAAAAAATGTTAAATCGATGGCATCAATTGACTCTAAACTGGTGGTGCCAACGGTGAATTACATCACATAAATTGTTTGAGAATAGCGATTTTTTTTTTATTTCAAATTGAAAAAAAAAAAACACAAGGAAGAGCACAGATGCATATAGAGCTTGCACTATTCGTGTGATAATAAATGTAACTTTATAATCTGCATTTATCCCCTATAAATACGGTCCCTGTTTCTTCTTCTGTTTATGTCATTATTATGTGTCTTTTTCTTCCTTTTTTTGAGGTAATCGACGAATCAGTTTAAATTTCTCGTGAATTGTTGTCAGACAGAGTGAGGGATCGAACCACTCGAATTTGACAGCTACCGCACACAGGACCAACCATCTCAAAATATCCCTGACGTGTTCCACGTAAAACAGGTAATCGATGGTAATGGTGGGGTTAAAGTTACAGGTCGCGATGAAAAAAGACAAGACAAAACAAAACGAAACAAAAAAAGAAGAAAATCTGAGCTACAGTCAAGTCGTGACAGGTTATTTTAACCGTGAAACATGTTTGCATGATAACGAGTTCGTCTGAAGATGACACAATATTAACTTGTTCCATTTAGCTCATGGTATTTCTTTCTTCTTGCTATTATAAAAAAAAAAGAATTGAAAATTACGTTCAGGGCATCAGAAAATCTCTATTTAATTACCAAGCGAGTGAAGAGGCTTAACCCAAGAGAAATCCTTAAATTGATATACAACGAGCTAGGTTATGATGTATCCGAAATGATAGTTCACGGCGCTTCTAGCTCCATACTTTGACTTGTCTCGGTACAGGCATAAGAAAATATAACAGATCTGAATATCTCTCTCTCTCTCTCTCTCTTTTATTCTGCGCACTCCCGTATGTCCCTCTCCACCTCTCTCAGATCTTATTTTCTTTGATTTGATTTTATAAGTCGGAGTCACGCTATCGACTTTCATGAAATAAGCGGAGGTGAAAAGTAGAGTAAGAAGTCAATTACGCGCCGCTCGTCCGCCACGACAGACAACTATTTATTCAGGCGTTTTCAATTTGACGTGATAATGCCCGGCTCTACAAGAGCTCACGCTTTGGTTTGGGGGAGGGGGGGGGGGGGGGGGGGGGACAAAGGGGAAAGGGAGGAAGAGGGGAAAGGAAACGGGAAAAAGAGGTGTGACTTTTATCACGATCGTAGAAGAAGTTTGAGTTTGAGTTCGAGTTTGAGTTTTGAGTTTGGATTTTGGATTGTTTTGGTTATTAGTGTGTAAAGTAAGATCGAGTTTTCATTTTGTATTGAGCTTTGCCTATGATTTTGTGAATAAGTGCAAACATTGGTTTGAATTTGAGATTGACTTTATGATTTCTTTTTTTTTAATGATTTTAAATTGGGTTTGGATTTTGAATTTGGTTCTGGTTTGCTTCTAGGATTGAAATGAATTAATGTTTAAGTTGTAAATGAAGAATTTAAGGGTGGGGTTTCGGCTTGAGTTTGAGATTTTTAGTTTAATGTCCATTTTGCTTTTCTCGCGTTACTACATGTAACGTGTAAGCGCTAGGGCAAGCATCTCAAGGCCGGAATACCAATTTTCTCACAGCCTTTAGAATCAAAGCTGGAAAATACCTCCATTTTAAAGTCAGGAGCATATATATCACATCAATGTACATGTAAGCGTTAATAGATGGACTGGGCTAAGACGTAGGAAGACTAAAACGGCATCTGTTTGCTATGATGTGTTAAAATCAAAACTATCCGGTAAATAGGCCTACTATATAATAATGATGTGAATTTCATGATCGCGGTTCTTCTATTCTTTTTTTTTTTTATTTGACATGTAGCAATCGACTCAACTTTATCATAGAATTATCATTCCTATGTTTTTATCATCACACTTGTTTTTTTTTTATGTATTGTTAAGCATCATGTTTTTTTTTTCTTCAGATATGGCCTTACTTAAAAGATGGCGTTTTCCCCTTTGAACCAATAGCAGGCTGTCAGACACCGCATTGAAATTACAATATACATCAAACTAAACCAATCTTTAAACGTGGAGAAATCGGAATATCATGGTCTTTTTTATGGTGTCGTAAATCTGATTTTTTCTTCTTCTTCTTGATGCACGGACCCGTCTGCTGACGCTGATTTTATTTCCCTCCGAGAGAGTAGATGTCTGACAAAGCTTAACTACCCTTGGAATGGTAGTAATTATTCCACATTCTGCCCTCGCACCTCGGGCGTTCGCCCCATCATTACCCGAGAATGTACCGTTTGTCACGATTCACCCCGTCACGTCTCAACTAACTCTGAAGAGTCGCGAGTGGGTGTCGTTAGCTAGTTTTCACTTTTCAGACTCGGTGTGAACTTAACAAGCTTCAAAACGACAAAGAGATCGAGGTATTTGTAATTCGACGATAATCAATGCGTAACTTTACTTCAATAATTGATTATAAATCAAATATCATGCTTAGCCAAAAATGTTTGATATTTCCAAGATATCTTGCCACTATAGGGCACAGTTCCATCTCAAAATAATGAAAGAATATCATTTTCCCTAAGGAGAATTACTTTTTCGACAAAAAGTCTAATGAATGCAAGTGGCAATTCGTACTTATAAAAAACAACAACAACCAAACAAATACACACACACACACAAAAAAAAAAAAAGATCAGGCGACAACATAATAATTCACGTGAGTGACAACAAAAACTATGATAGAAAAAAAGTCTGCATCTGTCAATGAATCCTCGCGGTCACCTTTATTTACGTTCGCTTAATATAATTTTCACCTAAACTTCAGAGAAGTTAACATAATGCTACAGACCCTCAAAAGAATGGCAACTTTCTTGCTTTGGATGTCATTGTTGATTAATACGTAGAGTCTACGTCAGGCACGATGTCATTGTTGATTAATACGTAGAGCCTACGTCAGGCACGCTCACATTTTAGAGCTATTTTGAAGCACTAAAGCTGGGTTTTTGTTTCATTTGCAAATGGTAAATAATACCTTTAAGAGTATAATTATGACTTCATTGTGAACATCTTCTTCTCGGTTTTGTTTTTTTTTTTTTCTGGGGGTGTCTTCTTCTGTTTGTTTGTTTGTTTGTTTTTGAATGCGAGTTCATTTCATTTCATTCAAAATTGAATAATACATGATATCCAGGAGACATACATTTGTTTCATCATGAGACAAAGACAAACTTTCGGACGCATCCACAGTAAAGTATTGCATTAGACGCCACCACGGAATAACATTCCAAACTAAACTCCAATACATTTATTTCAAATGTATAAGATAACGCTTAAAATGTGTTTCTCAAACTTTCGATTGAATTCACTCAACGAACTCCAAACTGTTTCATATGGTAAAACGGTGTTCCTGTCGAAATATCAGGTCGGGGAACTTTTGGCGCATTGGGACTATGCATTCCTTATAAGGATAGATAGTCACCCTCAACACCGGCAGCGTCGCAAGTATTCCAGTGTACTATTTCTTTAAAGAAGAAATCCACTCCTTGTATCAATTTCATACGAAATAGATCGGATCATATATATATATATATATATATATATATATATCATCATGGATGGTAACAAAAACCACCTGTAATATTTCAGTTGTTGCAAGAAATTTGACAAATTGCAGGGGAAAAAGTGCCGTCAAATGAGCCGCACTCGGGCTCCAGAAAGATAAATTGGAGCACCTGCCCATTTGTAATGGACTTCCGGTCATTAGGCAGAAGATGGAATACAAATCATGCCAACCATGGTACGTTACTGCGTATTATACTCTTCCTATTGGAGGAAAAGGGGGGTGGGGGAGCGTGGTGGAAATTGGATGTCTAACTAAACGCTGGAGGTATCATAGAATGGATTAATCAAAATACCCCTGCCGGCGAAATAGTATTTCTGATTTCAATGCAATTGAGCCTTTTCGCTGATCCTGGCGAAGAATTGGTGTATGGAGAAACATAAAAAGAGAAAGAGAAAGAAAGAAAGAAAGTAAGGAAGGAAGGAAGGAAGAAAAAAGTCAGGAGTACCGTCACTAAGCTGGCTTAGATTCCTCTCACTAAAAATAAATTTGTGATTTCAAGCATACTGATATCATGTTCCGTTTATGTTTATTTACTCTTTACTATAAGCACTCTATAACGAAATGTCGCAATGGCAGAAGGGGTCATAGCATTGTGCAGAGTTCATCAAGTGCCACAATTTATCACAGCTTTGGGACCATTACCCTCTGTACCACATATTACCTAAAGGCATTATTTACCATTTTTTTGCAAATGAAGGCCTAACTTTCATACTTCAAAATAGTTCTAAAATATGAGTTAGGAATAGAAACAACCAATATGAGAATTTTGATCAGTATAATCAATGTTAAGTATCGTTAAATACACAAAACAATAGTTATAATAAAACTGTTTCTAGAATAACTCGTCTATATACAGTTATGGTTTATTGAGAAAACTAGTGATGGTATCTCCATAATATTTTAGACTTTATATTGCTATTTTTCATGGTAGGATGTTTTGCTATACAACTGACCTACACATCTACATCAAATGGGGATTACTCGAATTATTTCTTTAAATCACTGCTCCCAACGCTAAGCAACAGGCCCTTCCTTTAAGGCTCTTGAGACCTATCTCCAGAGGATCTTTTGCACGATTTAAGCGTTCATGTTTGTCCATTTTTTTTAAATTATCTATCTAAGTAGGTTTTACTTCTTTGCCAACCTCTGTGATGGCGTCCATTGACTTTACTTTATGGTGATATAATGTAGTAGCATTATACCTTAAAAAAAAAGAGAAAAAGGAAGAGAAAAGAATACATTCTGTCAAAGGGATTCTTTCGTCAACTACTAGTAGTACGGTACTCAGTGATAATCTGACTTCGAGTGTTGACTGTTGCTGACATACAATCTTCAGTTCGTGCGTGCGTGTATGTGTGTTTTCGTTTCGCTTTGGTTTTATTTTCCTGTCTGATTGTCACTGGATGCACATTATAGTTGAAAAAAGAAATGAAAGAATAAATGAAACTGCCTCCCATTCCTTCCGAGAAAGCTTTTCCGCTAAACAGCTCTCGATTTCAATTCGTATATGGACAAATGCACGAAGGAAAAACAAAACGAAATGCAGAACAACTGTCATCATTGTTGTCTACATCCGGTGTGAAAGGTCATTTGGCAAGGGCGAGTTTCCGTTATGGCTTCCGTCAGTTGGATCAGAGACCTCATCGAAACTGTCAATGCCTTTCCAAGAAATTCCAGCGCGTGATCAAATTAGGAAAGGAGGAATTCATGATCCTTTCGTGACCCCGGAAGTAAAAAGAAGTAGAAGAAGATAATACTGATAAATCATAAACTAGATGCTTCGCCAACACATCCGTATGGATGGTGAATACCGGTATGGATGGTATATTTCGGTACTCAGGTGAAGGTGTGGGTCTATATGATAACATGAAAATCAAACACAGAAAACTTGTGTTTCTTCAGATCGTGATCAAGGAGGTTGCCATGGCGATTTAGTAAATGATATAATATCGGCGAGAAGGCGCAGAAGTTATCGTTAAAGAGACTCTATTATAGTTTTGGTTGAGATGAGGTTTCAGATTTTAACTTTTTGCAAGATATTTAGAAACCTAATTACGGTGGGACCAATCTTCTATCAAGACCACTTTGTTTTTCTTTGTTTTGGGGTATCTCAGCCATTTCAAAACCGATTTTTCATTCAAATAAACGTTCGATTCCTCTTAGAATGTATACTCTTTAATATTTCATGTAGGTGGTTTCAACCAAAACTACATCACCTCCTTAAACTCGTAAAATGTACCTGTTTTGTAAAAAGGAAATCACCGCTTGTGCTCCTCGTTCGAAATAAGGCTCCAGTGACTTATCGCGTTGGTTTATACAAGGCACCTTGATGACACTGTAGCAAGGTTAAGTCGCACTGTGGCATCATACTGGATCTTGCACATCAGGAGTAGATTTGTATGTGTGTAGGCCTATAGCCTTCCACCTTTTATACCTGTCATTTGCGATAAATGTAATATGATGATCTATCACCTCATATCATAACATATCATATCATATCATATCATATCATATCATATCATATCATATCATATCATATCATATCATATCATATCATATCATAATGACATAATATGTCATTTCATATATCATATCATTTCATCTCATCTCATATATCATATCACATCATATTATATCATATATCACACCATAATCATATCATATCATATCACCATTCCGTCATGTGTACAAGGAGGTAACATTTAGTCCCGACATACGCATAATTATTAAAGACTTATACATTACATGCGTAAAACAGACGCCTCCAAAATTAATTACACCTGGACATGAATTCTAACCAACGGTATCGCTCGTGTGTGCCATGCATACATACACACGTGCGATTCAGATGATACAGTGTCATTAACGGAAGTCATTGTAAGAAAGGGTTGCATTTTAAAGACACTGGATCTTTGTTGGTAGCTCGTTATTTCGCAAATTGTCGCATTTTGCTGACTGGCCTGATGGGGCACTTTTTTTTTTTAACCTGGATGATGAAACGCTCAAGCACTCAACAAATTAAAAAAAAAAAGATGTTGTGAGTTATCAAAATATATGTAACAATCACTGCCATACTGATCAATTAATCTAACACTTTTTGTCTACGGGAAAGTTGAATGTGGTACTATCGGTTACTTAAAGATTTCACCAATGTTAAAGGAAACAAAAAAACCAAATATAAATGTGGATTAAGTTAAAGCAGCAAAATTAATACAGAACACATCAGTGAAAGTGTCAGGATAATTAGGCAATCCGTTCAAAAGTTACGAGTTTTTGTAGGTTCGATAAGAATATTACATTTTTGTGAAGTCACGAATGGACAGCGATACTAAAATTCAATATATTTTCACTTTACTCACCTCTTTCAGAAAGCAGGGGTAATGATATTACTTTTAACATGATATGTCAGCAACAAGTCAAAGGAATATTCACTTTTCATGAAAATGTGATCCTTTAATTTATTATCTTTATATTTTCTTTGTATTGTTTTCCATACACGACGTCACGAACTGTACAGTAGTCTTCTCATTCAAGGATTGCTGCACAAAAACTTAAAAAATGCCTAAAGGTGAAATCCTGTCAAAATATGAATTAGTCTGGTAAGAAAAAGTAAAATATTACGAGTTTAACGGTACAATTTTGATCGAAATCGGGTGAGAAATAAAGAAATAATGATATTTTGAAGTTTCGCTAATTTTTCAGGAAACAGTTCTTGAACGGTCAATATGAATATGCAAATGGCATGTCATCCCCTCACAACTTGCCATACAGTTTGTACATAAAATTTAGTTTGTATATGAAATCACCAGTTTTTTTCATTCAAAGGAATTTATGCCCGAGGCTCAAATCCTGGTGTATATCAACTGATTACTATTCTGAATTTATTCAACCAGGATTAATATCATGTTTCAGACTTTGATGACAGAAACATTGAATTTTCGTCATCTGTCATATGACATGGTTAGCTCACTCATTTGCACATTCATATCCACTGTACAGGAACTGTTTTGCCGAAATTACCAAAATTTTGAACGTCATAACTTCCGTATTTTCCATCCGATTTCAGTCAAATTTTTTTTTACCGTTGAACTCGTAAGGTTTTTCTCTCTCTCTCTCTCTCTTTTTTTTTTAATCAGACTAACTTACATTTGGACTGCATTTCCCCTTTAATGCACATCGTTGGGGTGGGGATTCCAGATTTTCGTACAGGGGAACGACTTAACCCGTGAGACTGCTTAGATGATTAGCTTCTTTCATTCCCCCCCCCCCCCCCCCCATCTTTGGCTCTGCGCAGAACATTGCTATCAAGGTCCCAGCGCACTGAAGGACGCGCAGACAAAAGTGAGGGAAAAGCCATCTTAAAAATCCACCTTGGTTTTCTGCCAGATGAATATGATTTTTACGAGATTCGTGTTGAAATATGATTTGGAGTTAATCGCCTGCGTTTCGTCAACATCACTCTAGACATTAAGGTCAAGGACGAAAATGAGATACAATGCACTTAAAGGGGAATTCCAGTGCATTCCTAAGTTAGTCTGAAAAGAAGGAGTAAAATTTTCTTACCACAAAAATGAAAGTTTAATCAAAATCGTATGGAAAATACGGAAGTCATGACATTTAGTTTTCAGGAAACAGTTCTTGGACAGTCATGCAAATGGTGAAGTGATGATGTCATCCCCTCACAACTTGCCAAATATTTTGTGCATAAAAAGGTGAAATTTCCAGTTTTTATTCATCAAAACGCTATTGCGCCCAAATCTCAACTCCTGATATGTCTAATAATTATTGATCATTGTTATTCAACAAGGAATAACATCCTGATTTACACTTTGATAACAGAAAATTTGATTTTGTCATTTTTTCGATCAATGGAAAATTGTGAGATGATAACATCATCAGCCCGAGAACTGTTCTGCAGAAATTAGCAAAACTTCAAAATTTCATAACTTCCCTAATTTTTATCCTATTTTTGATATAGGGCCTACTCGTAAGACTTTATACTCTTTCTTATCAAACTAACTTATAACTGGACTGGAATTCTACTTTAAAAGTGGGTGAAGTTTTCGACCTTTGGTCAACGAAAGAGTCAGAAATCCAAAAACCAAGTGGAAATCCCAGCTTGAGTTACAACCAAATGTAACAAGAGATAAAAAAACCCAAATCTTACCACATTTCACTTTTGTAAAATGGAGTCTGCTTAATGAGACTATAGCAAGCAGGCGGAGCAAGATAAGGTCACGCGTACTTTGTGACAGACAACACTGTAGACAAGGAACAAGCAGAAAAAGAAACCGCCACAAGAACCACAAAATGATATCCCTGACGAAGAAAAAAAAGAAGAAGAATCTGAGGGAGAGAGAGAGAAAAAAAAAGAGTATAAAGAAAGAGAGAAGGAGAGTGAGAGAGAAGAGGTGGGGGTAAGAGGGAAAAGACACAGAGGGAAGGGTTCTGTGACCCTTGACCCCAATAAGTTTTCTGCTGGTAATCTCAGCAGCTCCCGTCACGATTTGAGTCGAAATCTCGCGCCCTGCTGCCAACTATTTTCTCGGGGAATCTCTATCGGTGCGAAGTGTGAAGAGTGAGTACCTTGTGTGATTTCTGTCTCTGTCTTCTGCCTGCCCGTTCGCCTCCCCCGGCCCCGGCCCGTCTGGCCAAGGTTTCTGTCACCTCTCGGTGTCTTCATTGGCGGCATCGCCCGAAAGTTTCCAGAAAAGTTCTGGCACCCCCCATATGGCACCCGTACCCCCCATCCAATCTCCCACCTCCCCAATCCGCGAGCCAACACGATTTCGGGAAAATGGCATCTCGGGAACACAGCCAGCTTCAAATTCCAGATAGAACGGCCGGTTGATCCCCCCAGTGTAGCAATTAAAAGCAAAATGAAAATAATAGTATAATGATAATGATAATAATAATAATAATAATGATAACATTAATAATACAAAAAATAAGTAATAAGATAAATGAGTAGGAATAATATCAAATAGTAATTATATTCAGATATTAATAAGATAATGAACTAACTAAACAAAAACCTCAAAATATGCATGACTTATGGTGATTTTTATGGACGAATGTTCAAGGCATGTTGGAGTGGCGCCATTGAACGGCGGCAGCTTTAACTGCAAATTCTGCCTCAAAGACCCGAACTGTGAAATCATTGTATCATTATAAAGGAAGATTTCAATGTAACGGAAAGATCTCCCTGAATAAAACCAGTCCCCCACAAGAAGCTTAACACCCATTGTATTGACCAAAATCCACCACCACCCCCCCCCCCTCCGAAATATAGTGAAATGTTTAAAGTGAAGGACCTGGTCTTCTGGCATCCATTATATATTTTTCATCGGCGTACTCCCCCAGTAGAGTTCTCGGCTCTTAATAAACAATAAAAAAATAACATTTTTTTTCCGCTTAGTCACACGTGAGAAACCTGCGATATTTGTTTGTTTGTTTGTTTGTTTGATAGATATTTTATTTTCTGCAAATCAATATACAGCTTGTACATAAGTTACATAATCATGAACATGTGGGAAACATACAAAGTATATTTAAAACAGAGTCGTTTGATTTGCATAAGCAACGATATAAAAGGAAATTAATGATATAATATACAGTATGCATGTCTATGCAGCAGGGATTACAATAACAATTGCAGTTAAGAAGCAATTATGCAGAGGGCCGCCATTGTAAGCATTGCTTGAAAAAATGGCCGGCCCGAGGAAAAGCTAGGGTCGTACTAGATTCGTAACAATACAATTTCTGCTGCGAAGATAGCAGGGGAAAATAAACTGATGTGTGATGGTAATGAATGTGCGTGCAAGTGCTTGAAAGTGCACAAGGGCAGATAGGCTGGAATTTAGAATAATAGAATTAGTTTGCTGGAAGAGGGAACGATATGCGATGTTGCTATCGGGAGACCAATATTAGTCATATAAATTATTTGTTTTTAGTTCGTATTTGAAGTATACTGTAATAAAACGTGCTTCTTTAAGTTTGCTTTGAATGAAAACAAGGAGGCACACTGTTTCAACTCCTCAGGAAGAGTGTTCCATGTATCCGGACCGTGATGTCTGATCGACTTTTGAGCAAGTAAAAGCTTTGGATTCATGGGAACGACGGGTAGGGTATGAGTGAATATGGTCATTGGTTACTAGGGCATTATGAAAAAATGGTAATAAATTTCGAGTGTGTTTATACATAATATGGCAGTTAGGTATAAATGTATATCATGGGCCTTTAGAGTTTTTAGGCGATAAAAATATGGGATCAGTGTGAGCCAAGAAATTTGAATGTGTGCATATACGAAGAGCCTTTTTCTGAAAAAAAAAATGTGTTCAATTCAGTTTTGCTACAGTTGCCCCATACAATGTTGCAGTACATTACATATGGTAAAAATAAGGTGTTATATAACATTATTAAAGTTTGATCGTTAATTAAGTATTTTATTCTCCTTAAAACACCAGTTGCTTTAGATATTGCTGTTGTAATCAAGGACATGAGTATTCCAAATTAGATTGCTATCTAGGGTCACTCCTAGGAACTTGGTTGAATGTTTCTCAGCAATGTTTGTATCATCAGTAGAAATACTTTGAGGAAGGGTGGGTTGGGATTGAAGCGTATGAAAGTGTATAAAACATGTCTTATCAATATTCAATGAAAGCTTGTTACTTTTAAACCATTTCGAGATGTTCCTTAATTCCATATTTAGTGTATCAACCAGTGTTACAATGTCCTTGTGGGAATAAAAAACGTTGGTGTCGTCTGCAAATAAGATGAAGTTTAAACTTTATAAATTCTTGTAAATGCAAAGAGAATGTGTTCATTATAGGGAAAAATAAAGTGTGTTTTATAAAGAGCTAGTCCTCTTCTGTGTATGCAAGTGATACCATAGCAGTGACGTCATAGTCATGTTACTATCATACTTCTTATTATACTTCATTCCATAAAGCCTTCACAATGCTCTACATTAGAAGATTTATGGCCGGAATTTGCAGAGGAAGTTTACAGCTATAGTCCATTAAACTGATATGTAAATTTTGATTGAGTATACAAAAAGTGTGCGTGACACGTCGTCTATGCCAACAGACAGACATCCCATAAATGAACGCAGGCTAACGCGCACACGACGTTTTAATCCATTATAGACTATCAATAGCCGAAGACCCTGGATTTTATATAAATTACTTTTGTGAATGCGGACAATTAAGTCTGTTTTTAACTTCGGCAACATCCTTACACAGATTGTCAAAGTCACTTCCAGTTGGATTACTCGAGAGGGCAAACGTTTGTGGCCGTTGCGCTATATGAAAAGTGGAACTATGGTCTTCTGGGGTATTGCAATTAATCTCCCTTCTTGCACCGGAAATTCGCAATTGAATGCAAGTTGCAATTGATCTATCTATTGCAAAGTTTGCGATAGATATTTGCAACTGATTTCAACTCAGCTTTCTTGCAACACTCCCTAACGGAATAATACTTCGTTGTTATAATACACATCTACGGGCAGATAGTGGATAAGACTTTTTGACTTTCTGATCGGAGGTCCCCAATTCCCATCCTACCAAATGCCAACGTCCTTGGACAAGATGTTTTTTTTTTTTTACCTATCATCTCTCTCTCTCGACCCAGGTGTTATAAATGGGTACCTGGCAACGCTAGGGTAATAATGATGGCAGGGCCCTCTGGTATAGGGTTGTGTATGGCAATATTGAAGAGGCTACCCTGGATAAATAAGACCATAATCATCTTTTATACGAATTCAATTTGAATTGATATCGTTTTCCCTTGGGCGTGAACTGGTATTCTCCTCAATTCTTCTTTTCCACACTTCAAACAAAGTTGAGCACGATATCTGAAGATTGGGTTCCATGACTGCCGCAAAATGAGCGCACTTACAATGTCGTAATTCAGGTTTGCAGGTATACGTTTTTCTGTGAAAAATAGTTATCGAGGAAAATTGAGATTCAAGGTGACTTTTAAGTTTGAATAGTCATATATTATGTTGAAGCTTTATGGCGTTACTGGGGTAACATACTGAAAAGCTGGTAGCTTGAACAGTGCAGGGCCCCGTTTTATCAAAAGGTATAATCGGTTATGCATTTCCTTACCACGCAGGCGTTTTTTGTTTTAAAGAATATTCTATTCTTCATCAATGGGAAACACAATGTACAAACAAATTTATACAAAACTCTTTACATCAATTTCATAATCATTTTCATCAATGGAAATAAAAATTATACCTGTATACACTTAACATCAATTTGATACTTTTTGATACACTGATACATTTTGCCATAGACTTGTGATAGAAATCAACTATATAATCAATTGTAACTCTTCATAAAACAGGGCCCTGGTCTTTCAAGAAATGATTAAAAGGCAAATAGAAAAGAATTGTCTCTTTCTCTCTCTCTCCCTATGTGGGGGAGGGGGTGTCAACATTTAAAGAAATATAAGTTGAGGACGATATAAAAATAATGAAAATAATTATAACTATCAAAGTATTTAATTTCATGCTTTTCCATCTGCAAACGCAAAGGGAAGGGTCGTTGTCACCTATCACGAGCAACACGATTGCTATATGACCCCGTCGTTGGTATGGTCGATATAGAAAGTCGACCAATTTTGCCCGCTTCAACGAATGTCACTCGCATATATCTCTTTGCCTTGGTTGATTTATTTTCCTCGCTTGAAGTTAAATAAAA
>CM067076.1:24466369-24497661 GCA_033980235.1 Diadema setosum
ATGGTGTTCAACTGTCACTACTTGTTCCAAAAATGAAGAAAATTCATCAATGAAAATGGAGTCGGTCAGTTCCCCAGTGCGTGTACGCTGTGGGCGATAAATTATGACTAGTTTTAGAGGCAGATGCTGATGAGCTGTGAGCAGTAGGTCCAAATGTTCGAAAGAAGAGCACGGCTCACACGGATATACATGGACTTTGAAACCTTTCCTAATACACACACCAACACCACCTCCTTGGCGACCCTTGCGTGGAATGTGATGCCATTGGTAGTTTGGGAGAGTAGATGTCAATCAGCCAGAGATGGATTATCCCGATCATCACCTGAAAGCCAGGTTTCTGTTACGGCTAAAATGTCGATATGACCATCGATAATGAAATCACATAACATTGAAATCTTGGGCTTAATCGATCTTGCGTTCCATAGTGCAAAGTTTGATTGTGCACCACAACAGTTAATAGCAACTTGTGGGGTTGGCTTCACTTTACGAGGTTTTCCACCCCTACACCCCCTTCTGGTGCGAGGCTTTGAGGATATACCGAGCTCGTTGATTGTTTTCCAGACAAGCCTGTCTACCCGGTGATGGGAATTGTTCAGTTCAAGCAGTGAGCTCCTGTCATACTGAAGTCTGTTCTCAAAACCTTCACCTGGTTGAAAAATGTCATGGTGGGGATTGCATGTGTTGACATGATCAGCATTTGAAGATAGACCCGGATTTGGTTGAATATCGCCACAAAGCAATAGTTCAACCTGAAATGTGCAGTCTGCCTGTCTATAGTAAGGTATTCTCCGGCCAACATATTTCCTCCCAGTGACAGCATGATGGTGGAATTCAGCAGAGCTATGGCCAAGGTAGTCATGACATGCCTGCCCATCACTGATGAATAGGAGACGAAGGATTAACATGAGAACGTGAATAAAAGCCATTGTCCATTCGCACAACTTCCATTGTCAAGTTGGTGTCTCTGTAGGCTGCCTTTGCACAGTTGACTAGGCAGGGGCTGTGTGTATGGAATGGATTCCCACTTCAAGTAGAATCCCAAGAAGGCCAAGATCAAAAGTCAGTTTCACAAAATGTAGCACAACCAGGTCACAATTTCCAATGAAATTTGTCCAGGAAGGTCAGTGCAGTATATCACAAAGTTTGGTAACAAAATGAACTGAAGAGGTTGACCCAAAGCAGCAGATAAAGAAGTGTGAGAGGAGAGAGGTCAGCATCCTGTTATGTCGCTTGACACACACACATGACACAAATATCATTTTCTTCTCCCACCAAAATCCAATTACTTTTGTCCACACTGTCAATTCTGAATTTTTTTTTTAAGTGACTCAGCGGTTAAGAGCCAATAAATCATCACTTAATCTTAGGAAAACTAGGTGTATTTTATTAAGTAAGTCTATAGAAGTAATACGCACATATATAATTTTTGATGACGTTCATTTAGAACGTGTATCTCTGAGTTTATTAATGTTTCAGTTTCAGTTTAGTTTATTTTGCACCAAGCATTAAAAGTATACAGAGCATACAATAAAACGTGAATGTAAAAAATGAGATACAAAAAGAGAAAAATTCATAGTACATACAATATACAATCATAAATAATGTGGCGGTATGACTACGTACAAAGACAATACCATTGTTGGATGAAGCAGCAAGAAAGAAAAAGCCCTTGTGAGTAGCTGATCCATTGTACTGTAACATACATAAATAAATAACTAATGTCAGTTAAGTTGACAAAACAGAACAGGTAAAAACAATGCAATCATTACAAAGCAAAACTACGAAGATATGGACGATTACAACACAGAAAACAGCAACAACAAACGTCTTGACTTAGCTATGTTTGTAATCTTCTAATAAAAATTGTTTGTATTTAATTCTGAAATTATTTATAGATTTTGATGCTGTAATTTCTCTAGGGATAAAATATCATGTACTAGTATGAGGGCCCCAATATATAACTGAATTTTTAAGAAATGAGGTGCGCATGTGATATAGATGATAGTTTGCATAATTTCTTGTTCCGTAATTATGGATAGTGCTGCTCAGCGAAAAATAATCTAACAGGGATTCTGGAAGTAACTTTTTGTAACATAAGTACATTAAAATACCCAACTGTAAAAGATAAATATCATAAAATTGCAGCATCTTATACAAATGAAAGATTGGTTTTGAATGGGCAAGATTTGAAGCATGGTGTACAATACGTATTGCACGTTTTTGTAAAGACACAAACTCTGTTCAACTGGGTTTTTGATGCATTGCTTCAAATTATAATCCCGTATGAAAAATGTGGTAAAAAGTGATGCGAATTGGTCCATCGGTGTTTACTACTGCACCTAAGACGGACGTGCAACAATTTAGGAATGTAGAATTTGTATCTGTTCTCACTGTTTTAGGAATAGATATTTCGTATTCTTTTCACGATCGGAAGGCACAATTACAAAGAATTTTGATGAATATTAAATCACAACTGCATAGGTGGAGATTTAGAGATTTATCCCTCTACGGGAAAATTCAGACTGTTAAGACTTATGCTGTATCTCAGTTGCTATATATCGCAAGTATAGTTTCAGTGCCAGATTCTTTTATACATGACGTGAATAAAGTTATTTATGAATTTATTTGGAGAGGTCCAGATAGAATTATGCGTGATGTTTTAGTAAAAGATTATGAGGAGGGAGGTTTGAAAATGTGCTGTTTAAAGTCAATGATGCAAGCTCAAAAAATGGGTGCAGAGGTTATTTGGGTCATGTTCAAAAGGATGGAAATCCATTAGTTTGAATTTGTTAGCATCTGTAGGAGAATTTTTGTTCTTCTTCAACTTTGATGTTTCAAAGTTAAAGATTAATGTTTCCCGGTGGTTTTTAGAGGTATTAGAAACATGGTCCCTCCTTAAGAACAGAGAATCAAGCATACCCAATCAAATAATCTGGAATAATAAATACATTTTGTTTCACGGAAAGTCTATGTTTAATAAACATATAGTACAGAAAGGTTTTTTGAAGGTAACTGATATGTTAGATGAGTACGGCCGACCTCTGCGTTGGAAGGATTGTAAGGGTAAAGGTTTACAGTTTACTCAGTATTTCACTCTTCTTGATTGTTTCAAGAAGATGCCAAGTGAATGGAAGCTTTTTTTTTCTTCGTCAAAACTATCACCCCTTTATTAAACCCCTCAGTATTATTCCTTTAATCTGGGTTCAGGGTAGATGGTTGGAATTACATAACGTAACAACAAAGCATTTATATGATATATATCTGCATTTGAATAACCCTGGAAAATCTAGTGTGTTTGATCGTTTTGACGTTATGTATGACATTGGATTTGAAGATGTTCAATCTCTTTTCAAATTACCTGCCAGTTTGACAATTGATACAAAATTAAGAATAACGCAATATAAGATACTGAATAATTTGATCCCCGTTAATTCGTAGCTTGTTCGAATAGGGAGAAAAGATGACTCAAGATGTTCCTTTTGTAAAAGTGAACCGGAGACAATAGAACATTTGTTTTTTGATTGTCGGAAGGTGTCAGTATTCTGGGAATCATTGTTTAAAGAGGAAAAAAGTAAAATTGATTCCTTGCAATTGTTTTCATGTCAAAAGGTGTTATATGGTGTTATACATCCGAGGAACGATTTTGTTTTTTCATACAATTTCATAATATTATTAGGTAAACAATTTATTTTAAGTTGTAAGTATCAAAGTTTATGTCCTCAAAGGCAACATTTTGTGCAATATGTAAAAAAATATAGTTTGATTGAAGAAGAAATAGCTAAAAGCAAAAATAAATTTGATTTGCATGGGGCAAAGTGGAGGAAAATAGAACAAATTATATCTTTATAGAAAGTCAAATGCCCTTCCCACTTTTTTCTTCCTTTCCCTTGCTCTGATGGTCCTTTCTTCCTCACCGCGGTTTATACTCCTTTTTCTAATTCCCTCCCTCCCTCCCCCCCCCCCTCTCTCTCTCTCTCTCTCTCTTGTAATCGCATTCACTGTAGTTTATGTTTATGAAACAATTATTCTGTCCTGCATCATCACCTCAAAGATTGCAGCGTCGAATACCCCCCCCCCCCCCCCCCAATGCCGGGAGAAGGGACAGGAGACTTCGCATCTTCAGCTCAGGGCTGGGTGTATAATTATGTTATCGTAGAAAGGAAGTTACGGAGAGTGCATAAATGAGCCAGGTGAATAGTACCTTTGATTTGGTTTTTCTTGTTTTTTTTTTGTTTTTTTTTTTAAGATTGTAGTGTGTGTTCTTGCGCCTTTGGTGTGTTTTGTCTGGTCTTTGGTAATATTTAGTGTTTCCATTGAAGGCTATTTTTTTTCTTTTTCTTTTTTTCCCTCGTTGTCTGTGTATACCATTCTAGAATTATTGATGTTAACGTGAGTTAGAGACTATAGTCTAAAAAAAGGATCAGACGCCTGGTAGTTTTACTATCATTGTATGCTATCAAACTTTTGTTTTGTGATGTCAAAAATGTTTTTGTCATATGACCTGTGAAAAAGCACGATGTTTTTCGATCTGATCAATAAAATCCAGAAATACAAAAAAAAAATGTGGTAAAATGATTGAATTATAAATCATTTTAAAAACACTTTAGGCATTGACTTTAATTTATACATAACACCAATATTCTTTGGCAACACATTACAAAGGTTATTTACATGAGCATTCCGGGTGACTTTTTCATCGAGTATGATATTAATCCTGAAAATTTCAAAACCGACACGCGATTTACCCGAGAGGCACAAATATTAACAGAAAAAGTATCAATATTACATTTTCTCTTGGTAAATAACATATAATTAGTTTTTTGAACATTAATTGTAAGTTTATTTGAATAAAACCACTTTGTCATCAGAGTAAGTTCTTGGTTCAAAATAATTTGTAACTCTAAAATATTTTTGTGTGAAAAAAAAAATATGCTCGTATCATCAGCAAAAGGAATAAGCTTTAAAGTTTCAGAAACATTAAAAATATCATTGATATAAAACAAAAATAGTAAAGGTCCCAAAATAGAGCCCTGGGACACTCCACATCTTGTGCCTAAATTAATCGATTTTTCATTACAGATGCTTACATATCATTTACGTTTACACAAATAACTCTTAAGTAATTGTAATGATAATCTTCTTATTCCATATGCATATAATTTAGACCAATATACTATAATCAAGCGTGTCGAACGCCTTGATACTTAAATCAAGAAATACACTAATCATATATTCTTTATTCTCAATTGCAGCTACAACTTCATGCACAAATTCACCATCACAACTTCATGCACAAAATTCACCACAAAATTCACCATTCACCATCTCACATGAAGTTTCTCGGTATCACAGTGGACGATAAACTTTCGTGGAAGCGTCATATTAAATGAAAGAAAGATATCATTCCGAGGGGTGAAGGTTCAAGTGCGAGTTTCTTCACTTTGTCTTCTTCTACAAATTTAGTTTGTTAAGATCGCAACTGCTGATCTGTAAATTGACAAACATGTCGGAAAAAAGGAACCAGTGCGACTCGAACCTGTCATCTACTGCTATCTGGGCAGCGACACTACCACCAGGCTGTCGACAATGTCGGAATTTCGGAGCTTGGGTATTTGTTCCATGTTCATCGTGTCACTGCCGGCAACCAGGGACAGCCTGGTGGTAGTGTCGCTGCCCGGAAAGCAGTAGATGACAGGTTCGAGACCCACTGGTTCCTTTTTTCCGGCATGTTGGTTAATTTACGGATCAGCGGCTGCGATCTTAGCAAATCTAATTTGTAGAGAGAGACAAAGTGAAGAAACTCGCACCTGAAACCTGATATTATTAATATTAGCAAAATAATTTCGCGTAATATTGATATCATTGGTAAACTTAAATCTCATATCCCCTTGTCTTCTTTGTTGACGTTGTATTTTACATTAATATTACCTTATCCGAATTATGGAATTCTAGCATGGGGTAGTGCCCATCAAACTTTATTAGATGTAAACAATTGTTATTACAAAACAAAAAGACACTTTCATTATTTGTAGCGTTTCACCACGATCCCATGCAGATCCTTTATTTGTTAAATGTAAGATTTTAAAAATCAAAGATTTGTTTTTCTTTCAACTGGGTCAGTATATATTTAATTACAATGCAAATGCACTTCTCAGCATCTTTAATTCAATGTGTCCACGAAATCAATCTTTTCATATCATCCCACCAGGGGATCTAATAAGTTTCATTTACCCCTCCTGAGAACTACATTTATTGGCCCAAAATACTATTATTTACCCCCTGCTTGTTCACGAAATACGGGCAAATATCTACGGTCTGGTGCCATATTCCATGAGGCCGGAGGCCGAATGGAATATGGCACGTACAGACCGTAGATATTTCCCGTATTTCGTAAGAACAAGCAGGGGGTAACGATTTTATCTTTTAGTGTAAGTCAGTAAGTGCCAACCTTCTTCTCGCTGATTTCCTCTCGTGAATAATGTTGAAATCGCCAGCTGTCAACCATGTTGACTTACGTCTCGCGAGCTGATAATGCGCGCATACAAATACGTACACACCATAGCCGCATTTACACTTACTAACATCGCGATTTTTAAAATTGCGATATTTTGGTTCCACGGTTTACACTTGCGCAAAAGCACGCGAAGTTTGAGCTTCACGAAACATCGCGATTTTTTGGTCGGTAGTGCGCATGCGTAATATACCTGTTTTCAACACGGTAGCTGAGTGGAAGCGCGCGCTATTCTGTTCGTTTTCACTGCATGTGCAGTGCAGTATATTTTGATCACAGCTGGCTGGCTGGAACGTTGAGCCAGGGCTTTTTATCAGTACAATGCACACATAAATTTGTGCTTCTCGAGACTGTTTACTTACGGTAAAACTATATAGCTTGCTATATGAGATCACATACGTAGTAGGTGTGTAAAACTTCATCTACAGCAGCATTCAGGAGGATCATGAAATTTCGCCGATATGACGAAAGTGGGAAGTAAGACTTGGAAGTTAGAACTGGTATTTTATCAGGCGACAGCAAGAACTTACACTTGTTACGTACTCCTGAGTCCTGTATAATAATTCCACAAACAACGTGCTATATCGAGAGCAGTACGGGCACTCCCACAATCTGAATCAACGCATTTCTGGGAGAACATTATTTTGTTAAGTTGTCATGGGGTGATGATACGTGGTTGGAGAACTTCAGGTTTGCTACCAGTAGTACTAGTGGTTTTCACGCACAGTGTACTAGTTTCATCAGGGAGGGGGAGGTGAGAGACCACGAGCCGACCGAGGATCGGCCGTTTAGACCTGTGGCTGTACACAGCTGTCTATACCGTGTACTAGTACTCTGGCCAGTGACCGACGTGCTATCTGCACGTTCCAAAGAGGGATCGGGAGCGCGCGTAAACTCCCGGTGCAATGCGATACCGAGAGTCACGTGATGAAAAATCGCGATATTTCTGCAGCTTGGGTTTACACTCGCTAACTTCGCCTCAAACTTCGTGATGTTTCAAAAAATCGCACTCCGGCTGGCGATTTTTCTGGCGATGTTTCGAGGGCGTACACCCAAATGTCGCGATTTTTCCAAGCAAGTCTAAATGGGCCTCATGTAAGATACTACTCGGGTGATGTGCGTAATACGCTTGAGGACCGCGCGCTGTCCATTTGTTTTGTGCAGATTAGCGCGCACTTTCACGCGCAGCTAGCTATGTGATATCATGGTCATCACATTTCAGATAAATATAAGAGTATCTATGAGATATTGGATGAATCAAATTCAGATTCAGTTTTATAGATAAAACTTGTTTTACCTGGTTTTTCAGCTCTAATAGGGGCAGTTTATGTTCCGCTTGAAGGTTCAAAATATTTTGATAGTGATGTATTTGATACCATTATAAATGATTGCATCAATATCCAAGCCAAGTTTGACATTCCTTTGCTGTTGGTTGGTGACTTTAATTCTAGGACGGCTTGTCTCCAAGATTTTGTTACTATTGAGGATGAAATCCCAAATGAAACTGGTTTGCATTTTATGAATGATTCGATTTTCAATGCAAGAAATGAGCTTGAGTCTCTTGATATTTGCACCGACAGATACGATATGGATCACATAACCAATAACAATGGATTTAGATTGATAGAACTGTGTAAATGTTTAGATATACATATTGTTAACGGTAGAATGGGTGATGATAAAGGTAAAGGTAGCGTTACATGTGCAGATGTTAGCACCATTGACTACGCAATAGCCTCATCTGAACTATTTATGAACCTCAGTAACTTTTATATGGATATGTTTGATGAACTCTTGTCCGACAAACATTGCCCGATCGTCTTAAGTATCCATACAAAAACGTCATCAACTGTTCCTTGTTTGACAAGTATTGACAAAACGGTCATTAGTTCCGAAAAGGATGATAACAATTATAACACAAAAATGAGAAGGATTAAATGGAATAACGATAGGAAGTCTGAGTTTGTAGATGGTCTGAACGCATTTGCTATATCCGAATTAGATTCCTTTATCGAATCCAAAAATGTTAATAATGTTGGTCAAGAGGACATCGACAAAGCGATCAATCTATTGCAAGAAGTGTATGTTAATGCGGCTTCTTCATCTGGAATGCTGCACGAAATGAAGAGTAAATCGCATATTAGCAAAACGACTCTTTCTAGTGCACAGCTAAACAATAGAGTAAGGAAATAATAGTTTGCTGTCACCCCATGCATCCCCTACCCCCTCCCCCCCCCCCAAAAAAAAAAAATCTTTTTCGAATGATATACATTCAAGTGTGCAAGAAAAACAAGTTCAGCACCAGGGGTCAACCGATACCATCTGTATATGGGTGCTATCTTAAATTGACCATTTAATTTTGTGGAAGAAATTTCATAACTCGACCATGCGGTTGCACCACTCCATAGCTCCGACTGTGTTATAGTATTCCTTCAGGTACATGCCCTGTGGTGGTTTTGCGAGAGTCTTTACTCCCATGGGAATGGAAAACGGGAAATGTCAAAGGACGCAATTTTCGTAACTGTCCGTAGATGTCCGTAAGCGGACGTAAGTGTTGTGATACGTTAACTTGCGGTTAATTTCGGATACTTCGGTGGACGCAAACGAACGCAAATGGACAGGAGGTAAAACTTTTTGCGAATGGTCTGCGTCCGAGCCACGAATAACTACGTTCACTTACGGATAGTTTCATTTAGTTACGTTTACTTGCGTCCATCCATGGAGTCCCATCCATGGAGTCTCCATCTCCATCCATGGAGTCCCTCCGCGAAATTTTGAACTGTTCAAAATTTCGCAGGCTTGGCACCGTCATTTTGCGTTTCTTTACGGATTAGTTACGGACAGTTACGTCTCCATACGAGATACGACCCTGCGGATGCCTGCGTCCACTCATCCGTATTTATCCGCGGCGGACGTAACCCATCGTAGAGCACTGTGTGACTAGGACGTATGCTTTGTGAATTTTTCTGGTGACGTATATAGTCTTGAAGACAACGTCATTGAATGGAAAAAACAATGCGGAGGACAAACAATATTTTCACACGGATCTTCACATAGCTGCGGGGTGATGATTCTGTTTAAAGATAGGTTAGATGTTGATATTATTGATAAGTATGTTTCGGAAAATGGAAGATGGATATTATTACGGGTGAAGATAGAAAGTAATAAATATTTAATTTGTAATATTTATGCGCCAACAGGCGACAAACACACAGATAAGAGACTTTTTTTGGAGCAATTACATGAACGTTTGACGTCATTTGATGATATTAGTTCTTTGGCTGTTATAATGGGGAAGATTTTAATACACTTTTGAATAGATATTATGGATAGGGATGGAGGTAACCCGGCAGGGTGTAATGTTATTCAAGAGGTGATTTTCAAAATACAACATGATTTTGATTTAATAGATATTTGGAGAATGAAGAAACCCCCTTGTTAGAAGGTATACATGGAGACAGTTCCACCCTTTAATACAAAGCAGATTAGATATCTGGATGATTTCGGATGTTCTTTACGGTTATGTTAAGGAAACTGATATTATTCCTGGGGTTGGCACTGATCACTCTGCAATTATTTAAAACATTGAGAGTAAAACAAAGAGATATTTCAATGTCACATATTCGACGTTTAATGAAAGTCTCTGTGATGATGGACAATTTTGTGCTGAGATGTCCCGAAGTATATGTCTGGATTAATGAATCATTAGAGTTTGTAGATTTGAGAGTACGATGGGATTTTGTGAAGTATAAAATTCGTTGTTTTCTCGTAAATATAGCATTGAAAAAGCAAAGAAGATGAGGGAGGAGAGAGAGGTGTTAGAGAGACGATTATACACTGCAAAAAGTCCGGTGTTAAATAGTGAACACCGAGCTGGTGTTAAATTTTCGGTGCTCATTTATGGTGTTAAATTAACACCTCCGGGTGTCATTTCCAAATTTTAAACTGTTTTTGAAGAGTTTCTTAGTAACTGCACTTCTTGTTGATTTTTAATTCAAACAAGACGATCAAGAATTTTACATTAAAATACTAGATTTTTGAAAAAATGTGAAAATAAATTTACACCAAAGTAACACCAGCTGGTGTGGTCTCTTATTGAAGCTGGACGGGTGTTAAACCATTGATATTAACACCAACAAATATCAAATCAACACCATGTGGTGTCATTTTTGAATTAACACCAGTACAGTGTCAAAATAACACCAGGTACAGTGTCAAATTAACACCACGAAGTGTCAGGTGAACACTTTTCAACACCATCACAGTGCATTTTTAACACCTGTGGGTGTGGTCCTTTATTGAAGTTTGATCGGTGTTAGATTTAACACCCGTGGTGTTAAATCTAACACCGATGTTTTTACAATGTATAATTTACAGAAGTTGATAGACGAGCAAGGAGATCAATTCCTTCAAGAATATGAAAAAGTTCAATGTGATTATGAGGCACATTTGGATCACATTACACATGGTATTATAGTGAGGTCTAGAGCAAATTGGGTTGAATATGGAAAAAAAAACAGTTATTTTCTTAATCTAGTGAAGGTGAATAAGATGTATACATGTATTAATGTGTTGAAGAAAGGGGAAGTTATTTTGGATGATAGTGATGTTATTAGTAGATATATTAGATATTATTATTCTGAGTTGTATAAGGAGCCCGAAAAGAACACTTTCACAGACTGTTCTTTTTTAAAGTCTGATGATAGTCCATCACTGTCATCAGCAGAACGAAATATATGTGATGCAGATCTGACTTTGAGAGAATTCACTGCGGCTCTGAAAATGATGGCAAAAAATAAATCTCCCGTAAATGATGGTTTGACTGTAGAATTTTACATTAAATTTTGGGATAAACTTGGGGCTTTTTTCGTAGGAATTATGAATTACAGTTTTATGTCTGGTAAATTATATTCGTCGCAACGACAAGGAATAATAACGTTGATAGCTAAGAAAGGGAAAGATTAATTGTTTATTGAGAATTACCGTCCGATTACTTTATTAAATGTTCATTACAAGATATGTTCGAAGGTGTTAGCGATGAGGTTAAAGGTTTTACCTAATATCATTCATTCGGACCAGGTAGCCTTCATCAAAGATAGGTATAAGGTGAAGCGGTTCGTACCGTTTCAGAGACACTCTTTTATTCTAGATTGAAAATATTTGTGGTTTTATTGTTAGCCTTGATTTTAAAAAAGCTTTTGATTCACTCAATCATGAATATCTATTTGAGGTGTTGAAATTCTTTAAATTCGGAGAACAATTTTGTAGATTTGTGCGTGTGTTTTATAATGATATCGACAGTTGTGTTTTGAATAATAATAGGTCAACTGGGTATTTTAGGATTGGGAGGGGCGTCCGCCAAAGTGATCCTTTGTCACCTTATATGTTTATTTTAGCCATAGAGACACTTGCACTCCATATTAGTTATAGCCCAGAAATTATGGGAATAAAGTTATGTGTACAGGAGGAAATAAAACTTTCTATGTATGCTGATGATATCACAGTTTTTTTTAAACAAATGATCAATGTTTTCCTAATCTTGCAAAGATTTAAGATGATTTTGCTATCTGTTCGTCTTTATCAATTAATTATGATGAGACAAAAGTGATGCGAATTGGTCCATCGGTGTTTACTACTGCACCTAAGACGGACGTGCAACAATTTAGGAATGTAGAATTTGTGTCTGTTCTTACTGTTTTAGGAATAGATATTTTGTATTCTTTTCACGACCGGAAGTCACAATTAAAAGAATTTTGATGAATATTAAATCACAACTGCATAGGTGGAGATTTCAGATTTCAGAATTCAGATTGTTAAGACTTATGCTTTATCTCAGTTGTTATATATCGCAAGAATAGTTTCAGTGCCAGATTCTTTTATACATGACGTGAATAAAGTTATTCATGAATTTATTTGGAGAGGCCCAGATAGAATAAGGTGCGATGTTTTAGTAAAAGATTATGAGGAGGGAGGTCTGAAAATGTGCTCTTTAAAGTCAATGATGCAAGCTCAAAAAATAAAATGGGTGCAGAGGTTATTTGGGTCATGTTTAAAAGGGTGGAAATCAATTTGCTTGAATTTTTTCAGCATATGTCGGCGAAGAACTTTTGTTCTTCTGCAACTTTGATGTTTTAAAGTTAAAGATTAATGTCTCACGGTGGTTTTTAGAGGTATTAGAAACATGGTCCCTCCTTCAGAACAGAGAATTAAGTATACCCAATCAAATAATCTGGAACAATAAATACATTTTGTTTCATGGGGAGTCTATGTTTAATACACAAATATTAGAGAAAGGTTTTTTGAAAGAAACTGATATGTTAGATGAATACGGCCGACCTCTGCGTTGGAAGGATTGTAAGGGTAAACACGGTAAAGGTTTGACGTTTACTCAGTATTTCACTCTTCTTAATTGTTTCAAGAAGGTGCCAAGTGAATGGAAGCATTTTTTTCTTCGTCAAGATTATAACACCTTAATGAAACACCTGAGTATTATTCCTTTAATTTGGATAAAGGGTAGATGGTTGGAATTACACAACGTAACAACAAAGCACTTATATAATATATATATCTGCATTTGAATAACCCTGGAAAATCTAGTATTTGATCGTTTGGATGTTATGTATGACATTGGATTTGAAGATGTTCAATCTTTTTTTCAAATTACCTGCCAGTTTGACAATTGATACAAAATAAAGAATAACGCAATATAAGATACTGAATAATTTGATCCCCGTTAATTCATGGCTTGTTCGTATTGGAAGAAAAGATGATTCAAGATGTTCCTTGTGTAAACTTGAACAGGAGACAATAGAACATTTGTTTTTTGATAGCCGGAAGGTGTCAATATTCTGGGAATCATTGTTTAAAGAGGAAAAAAGGAAAATTGATTCCTTGAAATTGTTTTAATGTCAAAATGTGTTATATGGTGTTATACATCCGAGGAACAATTTTGTTTTTTCGTACAATTTCATGATATTATTAGGTAAACAATTTATTTTAAGCTGTAAGTACCAAAGTTTATGTCCTCGAAGGCAACATTTTGTGCAATATGTAAAAAAAAAAAATATATATATATATATATATATATATAGGTTGATTGAAGAAGAAATAGCTGAAAGCAAAAATAAATTTGATTTGCACTGGGCAAAATGGAGGAAAATAGAACAAATTATATCTTTATAGAAATCATATCTTTATAGAAAGTCAAATGCCCTTCATACTCCTTTTTCTTATTCCCTCCCTCCCTCCCTCTCTCTCTCTCTCTCTCTCTCTTTCTCTCTTGTTATGGCGTTCACTGCAATTTATGTTTATGAAACAATTGTTCTGTTCTGCAATATCATCCCAAAGATTGCAGCGCCCCCCCCCCCCCCCCCCCCCGCCCCAGGCCGGGAGAAGGGACAGGAGACCTGGCATCTTCAGCCCAAGGCTGGGTGTATATGTTATCGTAGGAAGGAAGTTACAGAGAGTGCATAAATAAGCTATTAGGTGAATGATACCTTTGTTTTGGTTTATTCTTGCGTGTGTGTGTTTTTTTAAGACTGTAGAGTGTGTTCTTGCGCATTTGGTTTGTTTTGTCTGGTCTTTGGTAATATTTAGTGTTTCCATTGAAGGCTATTTCTTTTCTTTTTCCCCTCGTTTTCTGTGTATACGATTCTAGAGTTATGGATGTTAACGTGTGTTAGAGAGTATAGTCCAAAAAAGGATCAGATGCCTGGTAATATAACTATCACTGAATGTTTTCAAATGTTGGTTTTGTGATGTCAAAATGTATTGATGTCATCTGACTTATGAAAAAGCACAATGTTTCTGGTCTGATCAATAAAATCCAGAAATACAAAAAAGGGATCCGCAGGAATCCGCAGAAGAAAAAAAAACGGTGTCGTCAGAAAGCCAACTATCTTTTTGTAATTTCGATCTTTTTGCAGTTATCACAAAGATGAGTGATATAAAGAAATTATAGCAAGGGCCTACCGACTGACGCTCCCAAATTGTCATACTCATGGGAAGAAGTCCTTTGTGAAGATGACGCGGAACTCGCACCTGGTGACAGACAAATTTGGTAAGACATTATTAGCCATGTTTTTACACGAATAACGTGTATAATAGACAAATAGACGGTGTGTTTTACGATTACCTGATGCTCTATTATCAGATCTGTTCAGGAAACAATGATAGTGATCATAAATGCATAATCTGGAGTATAATATACAAAGTAGACTTATATGTGACAATGTCATGGCCTTACAAGTGTCCAATGGGTATTATTCTTACACAAAATCGGTTTATAAATCCGTTTATGAATTAAATGATATGACCATACCCTGTGCATCAAAATACTGGAGTGCAAAAAGTAATCTTGATATGATAACTACCCAAGGGTACAAGTTTGCATTTTTGTTCAGTTATTGGCTAAAAAAGTGATGGCATAATAGAACATAGTTCTCTCTTTTTTCATACAATCATTATCACGAGGAATGTCAAAATAATCATATGAAAACTAGGAAAACTTTTGAGGTAATTCCATACCTTAGATTCTTATTATATGTTCGAGTTTAATAAAACTTCTACGGCTTTACCAATTTCAACATGAGTGGCATTTTATCATAATACACACACAAAAGGCTCCCTTGAAGGCGCACACATTATTAATTATTATAAATTAATTGACACTATAGTACTTTCTATAGAAAAACCTTCATCAGAAATAAAATATTGAACAATACGGTCTAAACATTCTCTGAAAAACTACTCTGCAAGAAGATAAAATTCTTGATATTTACCCAACAGGCTTAGATTATTTTGCAGATAATGAACTGTGTCGGGTATTTGAACATGTTGAACGAGTGAGGAAAAGGAACATTATTGTACCTGCTACCACCCCAACAATGACACAATCGTTGGAGAACATAGTTGACGAGGACGGTGACTCGCGGCTGGTGAGAGAAACAGTTAGAAAAAAAAAAACTTTTGACAAGATTTCAGTTGACAAGATTATATACGAACACTTTGTGTTCAAGGAACATACTCAGTCAGATCATTCGATTCATTTTATCCCGAGTGGTTCCCTATTGACGAGTCTTCTTATTCTTTCTTTAATCTGTACACGTAGGCCTATATCTCAGTTTTATGTTCGGATGTACACGCTCCATGTTCTATTGTAATGCAAAACAAAAAGAAATGACTGTATTTCATTTGTAATATATATTCGATGCAGAAAATTCCCAATAAAGTCATTTGAATTTAATTGAATTAAAAAAAAACAGGCAAAAAATTTAACAAGATTTAAATAACTCGCTCTCCCCACTGCATCACTTTCGGGACCTTTAACCACGTAGTTGGTTTTGTTTTTTAGTTTTTTGTTTTGTTTTTTTTTTGGTTATGTTGTCTGAATTTTAAAAAAATATTGCAGGCTTGGAATGTCCGCACGCATTTTACCTCATAATCCTTTTAAGGTCGAGTGGTGTCCAAAACTCTATTTGCTAACACACACGACAGACACATTTTATACAACTTTAAGAGGTTAATGATTTCTTTTATATTTCTATTATTACGTTTAGATAAAGCCAAACCAGGAGAAAGCGTAATAAAATGATTGAACAATTACCTGTACATTGATGCAGTTGACATCAATCAGTAGATAGGCAGGGAAGTTTCACCGCCTTCTGTTCTTTGGGAATGCTACAATCAATCAAAGGAACAACAAGACGAAGATGTATAGCAAATCCATTGGTGCTTTACGGAAGAATGTGGTGTTAGTATATTGTCGAGACTATAGGGTATTGCTCAGTCTAAAGTACTCATAATAATATAGTGAGTGTGTGGCGCGTCCATGCTTTGATGAAGTGAACAACAGAGATTCGTGTTAATGAAGTAAAAGCAAATACCTTGCCTGATGTGATAATCCTACTTAGGAAAGGGGCAGAGTCTGCACAGGCCAAAGTTCTTCTTCAAAGTACATAATGTGTTGATAAACTTGCGTCTGTTTGTATATGTAAAATTGATAATTGTTTGACACCCGAACAACTCTCCGTTCATGATTTCTGGTGCCATCATGAAGTGTTTCTTTTTTCCCTTGGTTGGAAAGACTGCTGTTTGCTTAGTGGTATTGATTTTTTTTTTTCTGGGGGAGGGAAGGAAAGAAGCAACGCAAAAAGTACTTGTAACTATTTTTTAAATGCAAATTTATTATATTGAACTTTCACATCTTTTTTCGGAGAAGAAGATGAAAGATTATGTCAAATATCAATTGACGCAATGTACTCCTTATAAGTATCGATCTCATACTTTTTTTTTTTTAATAAAAACACTCATAGCGCGTGGTGAAGTGGATCCGGCGTTAGCAATTATTACATGCAAAGCATGCGCTAGTTTGTCGTTATTATACAGTCAAAAACTGATACACTCGGACGTCATATTGAGCAGGCATCTCTCTGGTTACTGATGATATCGATGTTGTTGGGCTAAGGTCAATCCTGGCTATGATGGTGTTATCTTTTTTTTTTAAATCTGGCATTTTTTGTTGTGATTATTATAATAGACTATGCTTGTATATTATATTGGGTGGGAGGTACTAATTTGTTAGTGCCACAGCAGCAGCCCTCTCATTCTTCCACCTTTCTCAGAGAGAGTTGTGATAGGCCTACTTAATTCTCTACCATATTAGCTCATGACAAGGTCTGTCTATACCATGTACACAGAGTTCTTTTTACGTCACGTATATATGTAGCACTTGAGAATGTTCCACTTGTTTCTGGAGAGGCACAATTTTAGGATGGCTGTATGATCATATAGATAAGTACGATTTGTATGCATAACCGCTGATCAATGATTACGGGTTGAGACTTTGACCTGGTAAGCAAGGCTCTGTTGTTGACAGGGGCTCTTATCATAGACTAGATGGAACGTGAGGGTCTTCGGCAACCATAATTTCTCCAAGCTGTGACGCTGGCTGAATGAAGAAGATGATATCGTGGATATAGGACTCACGAACCATTTTCCATTGTCGACCCCGTGGGTCGTATGATCCGTAGGTGTCGGATTCGTGGGATGACTAGATGATATTCATTCCTCACCATGCAGATAAGCATTTGTGTATTTAAAGATATCTATGTCTGCTATAGTGCATATCTCAAGCATAGTGTCAATCCATATTTTGTTGGCTTAAATCGTTGTTAGAGGTGAACTATGATAATAGTGAATCCAAACAAATGAAATAACAATGCTGGCTTACAATGATATCAAGCAGAATCAAGGAGGCGGAGGAAGAAATTTAAAGAAAGAGAGAGAGAGATTAATCATTCATATTTGCGTACAAACACTGCACTGTCTACGTCCCTTCCCCCTCCCCCTCTGCAGGCATATTTTGAAGAATTGAATAAATAGAAAAAGAAATAGATGGATTAATTAATAATAAACCAATCCATCTAGCTGATACATCTCCAACTTTCCATCTGTCAGTTCTGTTAATGTTGTTTATAATTTTTTCAATATGATATATATGTAAGTAATGTATGTGTTTGTGCCTGGTAAAATAATGCTTGAATAATGTTGATGGCAAGCGAACAGAGAAATTCCTTGAAAACCTAAAATGCTGTATACTGTAAATCAGTTGACAAAGGGCATCAAAGGTGTCTGAAAATTTGTTTATTGAATATAATCTGTTGGTGTACAATATAATGACAGGGAGGTGAGGACCTCCCCGATTATGACAAGTTTACGGAGGAATATTTCTATTCTCCTTATTTTTATGAATTATATTACATATAGGTATATATCCTACATCAATAACATGTAGTCCTATTACATTAGGAGATTATAAACTATAAAATTAACAAAAATCTGTATGAGGCATAATGATGACACCTTGCTTCCACAATCTTCATGTTCATTTTGATGTTGGTATCGATGAGTGTCACTTGCTTAGAAAACTCTTTTCAATCATTTAATTCTTTACTCTAACCGCTTGATAGATCTATAAGATAAAGAAATCCGGAAACATGAATAAGCTGTTAGTATGCTCAGCAGCAAATATTCACTAACGTGTACTTATCGAATATCTCTAACTTGTATTTGTATACGATATCATGAGTTAAAGATAAGGGTTAACATTTTTTTTTTTCTTTTTCTTCAGATCGTCTCAACCAGAGGGCACTCATGCTATCATCGTGCCACACAGCTCTCTAGTAGGTATGTCAATTAAATCGCCTTGTATAATCATTCCATGATCGCTGATTCGACTCAGCATGACTTGCATGTTTCTGTGATATTAATGAGACTAACATCCAAGTTATGCTTTCTCTCAGGGAGGGTGCATTCCAATGTCTTATGTTTATCATATCAGTACTTTTGCAATGATTTACAGATGAGGTCACAACCAGAATCTTGGTATGGATGTTTCTTTGGGTTTTTGTGGGCGTATCCAAGTAATCTGAAGAAAAATAGAAGAAAAATATTTAAGAATATATGGATTGTTTCTAGATATTCGTTTCACTACAAAAGCGATGTTGAGGGAATCATGAATCAACACAAATCAACACGCATTTGTATGTCATAAAACCTTTAACGATACATGAGATAATGAAGCAGGATCTTTTGCATGAGTCGTGACTCTCTCACACACGGGACCCTCCATTTTGTGTTGTATCCGAGGGACATAGTGTTTTACTACAAGATGTTACGAGAAGGGATGATTACACACAACATTGCTCAGCCAGACTCGGGAGCGAACCCAGGTCCCTCGGATCTGGTGTCAAACGGGATATGCTGACAGAGCCAAAAATTTTCCGCACTCAGAGATGGCGTCCAAAATGGCCGCCATTTTTTTCTTATAACTTTGCAAGTTTATAGGTTTCACCTCTACACACTTTAAATGTCTAAAAATACGTTTCTGAGACACAAGAAACCAAATGACCACACGCAAGAACTAATAAAAGCGCTTAAGCTTGTTTAAAATCCAAACTGGTGCCCAGAATAGCCGACATTTCCCGTTTTCGGACTCGAGGAACTCAAATTATAGCTTACTTATTCCGAGATTTTGAAACACACAAGTACTAATACAACCACTGGAGCTCTTCCAATCCAAAATGGTGCCCAAAGTAGTCACCATTTGCTGTTCTTCTCATAACCCTGCAACTAACTAACCCAAATACCCACTTTGAATGTCTACTTGAAAAATAAGAAACCCAGCAAAATACTCATTCAGGGATTTTGAAG
Organism: Diadema setosum; assembly: GCA_033980235.1. NCBI lineage: Eukaryota > Metazoa > Echinodermata > Echinoidea > Diadematoida > Diadematidae > Diadema > Diadema setosum. The sequence goes on from CM067076.1 coordinate 24,486,093, forward strand.
CACATATATAGGTCTACCGATGAAACCGCGCGCAAGTTCTTCCCGAAAACCAAATGGTGACCAAAATGGCCGCCATTTTGTTTTATCAACACATTGCTGTCTTTAGCCTGTTTCAAAAGAAATTCAAAACAAAATAATGTTAAAAGACTCAGAATTTCGAGCTGAATCTTTACCTTTAAAGTGCACAATATGTGTTTAAACCCCGAGGGATGAATGGATACATCCCCCGCTCTTGGAGGAGGGGGTGGCCTGTACATTCATGCCCCCACCCCCTTGTTAAAAAAAAAAATAAGGAAGAAGAAATTTAATTGTATTAATCTAGTGGGGTTTTTAGTTATACTGCATGACATTCGATCGCACGGCCGCCTATTAGTGAGAGCTAACAGAGCTTAACAGTATCCTAATTTTTAGGATTTGTATACATAATTTTCTCAGATGTTGAAAACGTATTAATACCATGCCTGTATTCCTCCTGACGCGCGCAACTCGGGACCAGCTATACTTTACCTACGAAAAAGAAAACAGAACGAAACCGCAAGAATGGTACCCTTCCCTTCTGCCTCCTGCCCCTCCCATTTTGCACGTGTCATTGGCAAACAGTGATGACTCAGACCCCACATATTTGCCTAAATGTATATTTTTCTTGCTTTTATAATAGAAACTATGATATCATCAAAAGAGTGCACTAGATCTCTGAATTTCAAGTTTGAATATGCCAAAATCTCCATCGTATGGGAGGTAGTAGCCCAACACACACCTATCAACCTTCTGTGTATTTTGTTTTATAAAACATATCCTAAAAATGGCTTTGGTAACCATCTAATCATGCTAACAGAGACTGTCATGCAAATACCCGTTTTACTATTCAAACAAAACTAGAGAGGAATGCCAGTATATCATGTAATATTTCCTTCTAAGAGGTAGTGCAGAATGTGTAATGTTTATGTCTCTCTGTCTTTATATGTCTGTGTGCGTGTGTGCGTGTGTATGTGTGTGTGAGTGTTGAGAGATTTTTAAGTATAATTGTTTTTATTTCAATGTAAGGCTTCATCTGGAGAGCGCAACAAGATTTCTTTTTCTGATGCACACAGTCATAATTCCACTTGGTAAGTTCTTTGAATATATGTATAATAATTATTGTATCAAGTGTAACGTTTCTGTTATCAGTGAACACACACTTCATGATATTACATACACACGCAGGCAAAAAAAAAATGCAACTTGCATGATTCATCTCTAGACCTAATATATAGACTACCTCATTATGAGTTCTCGATTCTAATAGCTTGAAATTCAACGACTGCCTCATAGCATCCAAATTTGCCCCATATATGGTTTTAAATGTAATTCAGAACTATGGGGTATTTTTAAATCATTATTGCATAGTAGTATGCCCTCAGGATCTCACTCCTTGCTATGACTCCTGTGTAGGGCTCACACCCGTAAATACAATGGAACGTCCCAGACCCCTTCACAAATTCGTACCAAAGATACCAAAATAAATGAAGAAAAAAATTAATTAAAAATCAATGATGTAGTTTGGCAAAAAACTGAATAGCTGTAGATATTGAATGTGAATTCCTCTACAAATTGCATTTTGGTTGGAAGATTAAAGCTTTTCTGGTGGAATTTGAGGGGACTATATTTCATTGGGTACGTGTACGGAAAATGGGTGATTTTTTGAGTGACAAGAACTCGTAGTCTGGCTTTGCGGACCCCTGGACAGAATTTGAACTGAATTATCCACCCTGAGAATTTGATGAATGAAAGGGTATATCTAACTTATCCAGGTTAGTGAAGCTGAAACACCTCATTTCTCCCAGCTATTTTACAGAATTTTTTGAAATTTGATTTTTAACACACATCCCTATGGGGAAATATTTATGGGTGTGAGCCCTATGGGGCACGGCCGTCGGGGAGGGGACCGGTTTATGTTTCTAGTGCCACTTCCGGGTTTCACAGCTAACAAGCAAAAAAAAAAAAAGCCTTTAACGGCAATTTCAATTTTCTTCATCGGCTTGACAGTAAAACCCCCAAAACCTTAACCACAATTTTCTGGTGGCACTTCCGGATTAAAAAAAAAAAAAGGAGACGACCCCAGATGGTTGGACCCTATGTATTCCTATATGTATTATGCAAAATAAAAAAAAAGGAGGGGGGCCATAAGCTCTCCTCCCCCCCCCCCCCCCCCCCCCCCGGTTGCGCCGGCCCTGTATAAGCTCCTTGGGTCAGATCATAATTATATGCATGAGAGTTGAGATCCCTCGGGCGGGGCTGTATACATCGTATAACAGTACCCCGAAAAGCAGTCCATATCTGGTTATAGTGCGAGTAATATACAAGCAAGTTATACATAATGACAATGATGTGAGGTGTTTACATGTCAGTGGTGCTGCTAAAAAGGTCTCACACCAGTCCTGTAATGACCCATGACACACATCTTATATAAATACAAAAATCAAAAATATATAGCAGCTGACTATTCAGTGATCAGGAGGTCGGAGTTCGAATCCTACTTGGTTGTGTATGCCCATGATTTCCCTTTTCATGGCTGCTACTAAAACACTCATCAATTCAGTGCTTGTCTATGTCGATGTAGGGCAATTTGTCTCAGTTGAACGAATCAAAACAACTCGACGCAAACATTTTATGAATTTGAATTATTACTCAGTACCTGCTACATGCTACAATGATCAGAACCAGCAGTGGCTGTGGTGTGGAAGCTCGGAGGTCTAGTGGATAAGACGCCTGTCCGGTGATCAGGAGGTTGTATGGTCGAATCCCACTGGAGTACATGCCTATGATATTTTTTTGTTGTTGTTGTTTTGCCATTGCTACAACTGATACACTGATTAATTCAATGCTATTTTTCCATGTAAGGCAATTTACTAATGAGTTGCTAGAAAAACAACTCAACGCATGAATTTCATTAAATTGATAATACAGTATTACGCAGTATACCTGCTGCATGCTATACGGATTAGAGCCAGCAATTCGAACGATTCAGTGACAAACACGGGAATAATTCAGTCCCTTCCGTGTTTAAGATCAGAAACTAAACAAACTTTCAGTCACGTCCTGAATCCTCCATTTTTTGTGTGTGTGTGTTTATTTTTGTATTTTGTAAAGGTATAATCGCCTTTAGGAACCCTCACTTTTTCAAGGGTTATTGTTAGTATCTGGTATGAGGTATAGAAATGTAGCGTGGCTCTGGTCCATTCTGTTTATACAGTTGCGATTACAATACAGGGACACTAGTTGCGACCAGTTGCGACCAGTTGCGACCCCTATATACCGCCACCTATAGACCCTGTTGACTTCGCTTTGAGAAGCTGCTTGCGGTGTGAAATGCCTAATGGTATGGGGCATCCCCGCTTACCTTTGCAAACACCTGCCGATTTGCTCAGTAGATATGAAAACGCTTCTGCACCAAGACCTACAGTGATCAAGATGCGTGTTTGAAGTATTATACCCACAAATCAATTCACTTCGTTTTTGTGTGGCGTGATCACGACAGTTATTGGAGGCCTGTACTTGTCTATTCTGCAAACAGTCACGCATACCAAGGTGAGCGTCGTGTGATATCGAATGGTTTAAACTGCGGATCGAGGTTTGTAGTCAAAGAACTACATGTAATATACCTTCTTGGTATTCGCAGGTGAATTATAAGCGAGCAACAATGTCCACTGTACTGTACAGGCTTCCCTGCGGTTATGTAATACTTATTAATGCGAGCACTTCCTCTAGTGGTGTACTGTGTATGCGGCGAAGCTATTAGGCCTTGAGAGTGTGTACTGCGGTTTGTAGACTAAAATATATCGAGACTGTCATCACTGGAATAGTTGGACAGGGTAAATAATCCTCTGAACATAATGGCAAGACTGAAATGTAAATGGGCTGGCTTTGGTATAATCTACTCAATTGTTAGATACTCGTTTTGTTGTTAACCTGTTAACGTGAATGTGCAGGGAGGCGAGTCTCACCTTCCTGGAAATAAAAGCGAGACAGGAGCGGGAGTTTCAATCACATCCATTTTCGCGCATAATCTAGTCGATACACAACATGTAAAGATGTACCTGCTACAATATTTTACTCCGGGCCTTTTCTTTAAAAAGTGACGCTACTTTGATGGGACAGTTCCTTTTTCCTGTTGTGTATCGTTGTGATATATATATATATATATATATATATATATATATATATATATATATTATACATATATAGTGTATAGTTTTATATTATAATACATAATTATATGCCGGGACATTATACATTGATGAACGTTATTGTCCTTTATTGAAAAAAAAAGTACATCGACCTCGACTGGAATCGTTGTTTGATATACTTGGGTACATATTCATGTAAAGTGCATCATGGTGTCATTAACAGTTAATGAAAGTGAAGGACATTGTGATATTTTGAGAGGCATACAGTTTTCCTAGCTTAGTCCAAATTCATCGAAATTCAGTTGAAGATCGAACATAAACCTACCTGGAATCAATGGCAGAATAAATATATTTCTCGAGGATTCATACATTTTATCTCTTATGAATGGTTCATACGATCGTTTCAATTCCTGTAAATGAAATTTCTTGTGTATATATGTATATAATATGTATATATGTATGTATGTATATATATATATATATGTATATATGTTTGTATATATATATATATATATATATATATATATATATCAATTATTTTGATTTTATTTTTGCAAATCACATTCGGTGATGTATAGCTGTATCTATAGTTTTATCAAGAAGGGCCAACAGAAGACACATCAAATTAAAATCACGTGAAATCATATTGAATCAATTGTTGTATACCTTGTATTATTAAACTGGTTCCTCGTCACGTTAACCAACACTATGTTTTTGTGTTTTTTCAGTTTCCGGTAGGACGCCGTTGCTGTAATTTTATGATTCCCATGCAATCCTGGTAACTTCATATTGATTGATGTCTAGATCTTCGTATAGGCCCTGTTATGTTTCATTGGTAGGATGCCTTTTGCATTAAAAAAAGTGAACAATAACAAATCACTCCACAACGGGTAATACAGTGTCAATTTCTGTATCTATATTATTCTTTCTAATAACAAAGAATTACCTGCAATACGCATGTACACTTACTGTGTACATTGATCACAATATAAAAGTATTGCAATCAAAGTACCACAATTGGTTAATGCATTATACGGTCCCATCGGCCACGATTGAGGCTCTGATAGCATCCGTGAAAGTCGGGTTGTTTCTTCTTCTTCTTCTTCTTCTTCTTCTTCTTCTTCTTCTTTTCGATTACCCATTTCACCTAATACACAAACTTCCACAAGCGGAGTCTTCTTTGATTTTAAATACTGCGAAGTCCATTCTTAAATGTTGTAATGATCTCTTTGACTTTTTTCTCTTAAAGAGCCCAAAGATGGCATCACCACCAAGTCCACCAATCTCAATCTGTGAAGAGAAAGTGCTTTGGCGAGGCCATCTGAGAAGCCCACACGATGTAATTTACCACCGCGGATACTACATCGTGACCGATAAAGGTAACCATCGAGTGGTTGCCTGCAACCCTTTCTCGGAGACACCCAAAGATTTACATGACGACATGTCAGGAGTGCCAAAGGCGGTGGCTGAGTCGATGGAACCCTACGGGGTGGTCGCAACGTCTGCTACCGAGCCCAATTTCCTCGTGACAGATTCAAGAAACAAGTGCGTGCTCGAGTGCCAAAACGGTCAGTGGAGTATTTGGACGAAGCGCACGCCGGAAGGTTTGGCTCCCACGGGCATCGCAGTGGACAGATCAGGGAGCAGGGTGTATGTGGGGGATTTTAGTAACCATTGCGTCCACTTGTACAGCAAGGATGGGTTGCCTCAAAAGTCCTTTGGTCACGAAGAGCTGGCCGAACCCTGGTTCATGGCCTTTGATTCCCGCGACCAGCTGTACGTGGCAGACGCCGTGAAAGGTGTCCAGGTATTCAGTGCCGACGGAGAGTATCGCCGTGCCCTGATTGTTCAAACCATCGGCGCACCCTGGGCTTGCCGAGGCATCACTATCGACAAGTATGATAACGTCTTCGTCAGCTCGCGTGTCCAGAACTCGTGGCGTTTATTCAGTACAGAAAGTGTGGCGGCTTTCGACAAAGACCACCAACCACTGGAACATACCACTGGGTTCATGTACTTCAACTTCGTGCGCGGCATCTGCGTCGACCCCGACAGGGGACATCTCGTCGTCGTCGACGGTGAAAACCACTCTCTCGTGCGTTACGTGCTGTACAAATGAATGCCTATTTCACTCATGTATTCCACAGCTTGTTTTGTCAATTTTTCTGCCATATATTATGGCAGAGTAATTCCATTTCCACTTCTTCATTAATAACGGTCCTGCATGAACGTGATTATATAACATCGGAAGTCATCTGTTCTCGCACAAACAGGGCATCTGTCGTGTTATTCTCCCATCACTACCCGTAATTTGGAATATACTGAATTTTCAGAAGTTCACAATCTGAGGACTATCAGACTCGGTAGGGTTCTTTTTTCCTTTAGACATTAAAGATATATGTTGTTTTCAAAAATAAACTTATAGGGCTATATTTCATATCAAATTCAACGGATTTTACTCTTTCGAAAACAGAATATTAACACATTTAGGTGATTTACGAGGATACATGAATTTCATTTGAAATGTCTTGAATGTATTGTGATATTAATGACTCATCACACACTCAAACTTTGAAGATTCATTTTTATTTTGTTATGCCTCCGCCACGAAGTGGTGCCGGAGGCATTATGTTTTCGGGTTGGTCCGTCTGTCCTTCCGTCCGTCCTTCCGTCCGTCCGTCCGTCCGTCCGTCTTTCCGTCCGTCCGTAATGAATTTTGTGGACAAGGTAACTATCAAAACCTGTTGAGGTATCCTAATGAAACTTGGCATGTATGTGTATTAGGGGGTGAAGTTGTGCCTATCAACTTTTGGGTGCACGTGCGCAAGGTCAAAGGTCAAAAGGTCAAGGTCAAATACATAAAATTTCACTATTTCCACCATATCTATGCAATGCCTGAAGATATTTTCTTGAAACTTAGTGTATACATGTATTACTCAATTTAGATTCTCTGGTGAAAGTTTGGGTCATGAGGTCAAAGGTCAAAGGTCAAAAGATCGAGTAAAAGTATTAAAACTTCTTTTTTTTCTCTCTAAATAGGAAAATTGTTCAAGGTATCTTCATGGAACATAGTATATACATGTACTGACTGGCAGTGATTATCTAGAGAATGTAGGGTCATGGGGTCAAAGGTCAGGGGTCAAAGGTCAAGTGCAACACTTCAAAATTTTACTATTTCCCTCATGTTCATGCAATGCCAGCAGGATTATTTTTTTAACACTTTGTGTATGCATGTGTAACCTAATAGAAATTCTCTGGAGAGTTTTTTTGTTTGTTTTCTTTTTCTTTTTCTTTTTTTGCCTCAAAGGTCAAAAGGTCAAAGATCAAGTGAAAGTGCTGAACTAACTTTTTCCTCCATATCTCGGAAGTGGCTCAATTTATCGTGAAACTTACTGCATATTTATGCATGTTCTACATGAAAGTGATTATCTTATGAATTTTAGGGTCAAAGGCCAGATGAACATGGTAACAATTTACTATCCAATTAAACCAAGGTCAAGGAAGGTGAACATTCAACACAATCGTGACAAACTTGTCATTTCAGTATTTTGCCAGTTTTGTGAAAATGTAATCACACATTGTCCACATGTACTATCTAGACCTATTAGGAGAATCATGCATTATGGCGGAGGCATACCAGTCGCCATAGCGACATTTCTAGTTTCTATATACAACACTATACGTTTGATGTATATCTATATGCAAATTCGAGAACATATGAAAAATATACGCCTCTCGTCCGCAAGGTAATTTTCGACCAAGCATTTATATTCTATATACTGCTAAAACAAAACGCATTTCTCTCAGCGTGACTATATGGCCTTTCTGTTTACTATATCATACAAAACTTAAACTTGTACCATTATTTTCATTCTGATACCTTCTGAAATGATATGTACGATGCTATTTGCGTATGATTGATAAAAATCGTCTGAAAAATGGCACCTGTCAGAAGAAGTTAGTAATATCGAAAGAAGACGATGATTATGAAAATAAGACGCTAGGGAAAATCTATGCTCAATAAGATGTTGGCATGAAATTCATTATTTATGGTGGTATAAAGGAAACGACAAACCATAAAAAGTTCGAGAAAATTTTGCGATTGGAGTTACAGTCTGAATTTTTTTGTTGCGAATTAAAGCATGGGATGCGGCATCCTTTCACCGCAGTCAAAATTTCTCCTCTTTTTTCTTCCAATGACGAAAGTTGGGCACGTAGTTTCTTTAACAGAAATCAATAACATGAAAATAAGATACTTAAATTATATAAGACTATAACAGTACATTATACTTATCTGGTGTCTTGTCGGACCATGCGGGATGTAGATGCTTCAAGGTCTGTCTTGCACATCCATTTTTGGAATATATTTGAATGTGTGACACGAAAAATCAGATTTGCAATATGTATTCATTACGCATCAAATTGTTTTTGCAAGTTTCCACGAAGAATTACCGGTTTGATTATAGAGAAATCTACAACTATCAGGAGCAAAAGAAAAAAAATATATATATTAAATTCAATAGTCCAAACCTTTGGAATAATCCATCAACCAACGTCCAAGCCGCTTTCCAATCTAAGCGTATATAACGTTCTTTTCATACGGTCTTATGTTCGGCCTTTGACCCCAACATAGGCTATATCATATCCTCCTATATATCCTATCCTTAATTAGTGATTTTGTCCAAAATCGCCACAATGCTTGAGCTTCCAAATGCACAATATCCCCCCCCCCCTCCCAACAGCTCACGCACATAGTCTCAATAAGTAATCTTTGATGTAGTATTGCGTGTACTGAATTATCTGTGGCTATGCATCTTTTCTCGTGTATTATTTTGTTACGCATACAGTGTAGGTGGTGGGGTTTTTTTTTTTTTTGTTTGTTTGTTTGTTTGTTTGTTTGTTTTTTTGCGCTGTGCTTTCATGAGCTAGGTATCTACACCTTCACAGGCTAAGCTTTTTAGTGTATTCCGCCGTTTCCATTGTAATAATCAACTAATATGTACCAGTGCATACATTACGTTTCTGTTATTGTCTGCTAATAACAATAAGCACTGCTTTTGTTTGTCATGTACATGATTGTTGTCATAGCTATATAACTCTGATAGCTGAAGATGAATCTTGATGGTGAAAATTGAATAAATTCAATATTGATTTCAGTTCGATTCAGTTCAACAAGCGAAACTGATTGATGAATCATTAGTGTTTGCAATGATCGTCATTTTTGATAGACCTGTAATCATTGTATGCAAGGCAGTCATATTTGAAAAGCGGAGCTTCTTATGTAATGGAGTTGAAACAAAATACATGTTAGTAATAATTATGACAATTGCGTATCCCGCACCTCTAGATTCATCAGATCCATATGGGAAATTCTTAAGATGTAATGTACATGTTACGAATATCCCATATCAAGGAAGCTGTATTGAATATGCTTGTGCACATTATTGATGTTGCATTGACAAAAGAAGTATACTTATGAATTGTATCGAAATGAGTAATTGTTAGATGACGTATAGTGTTTTGTACAATAAATGATAAGACGAGATTAAATAAAAGTGGTTTTTTTCTGTCTCTCTCAGAAATCCATTTTTTCATCATCATCATCACCCCTTATATGTTTATGTATATAAATATATATATATATATATATATATATATAGAATCATGACGCAATGTAACTTTTACGTAATCTGTTAACAACACAATTGCTGCATATACACACACGCAAAAACATAATAAGCGCAACCTCCATTCTTCATCTCTAGTCCTATATACCTCATTGTAAATCCTCGATTCTAACTTTGGCAATGCCCCCATAGAACCCAAACTGCCCCATAGATATAAAAGAGTAATGGATACCCTCATATATATATATATATATATATATATATATATATATATGTTATATAGAAAAAACTTGCTTCCGAAAGGCGCTAAATCCATTGTAAAAGATGAATTTAGCGCCTTTTGGAAGCAAGCTCTTCATTATATTATATACATGTAGTATACACATATGCGTTCAGTATATTATTCCGTTCAGTAGTCCTTGGTTTTAACTTAAAAGAATTTAACGTGTCTTCTGAATCTTAGGCCTTATGCAAGGACTGTGTATCATCCCCTTAAAGGGGATGGCTAGTAGCCGATCAGTGGGAATCAGTGGGAATGCTGAGGGATGATTGTTCCAATCCGTGTGGGATTTATTTAAGAGTACATTATATATTATCTACTGTTGTGTGAAAATTATTTGCTTCAGAACGGTTTCATATTCAAGTAATGTGCGGATTAATGCCCCGTCACTGACCAGGGACGCTTACCTGGAAACATTAAACTGCACATTACTTGAATATGAGACCATTTTGAAGCAAATAATTTTCACACAAGAATAGATATATAGTTTACTCTTAAATGAATCCCACAAGGATTGGAACAATCATCCTCCAGCATTCTCAATGATTCCCACTGATCAGTTACTAGCCATCCCCTTTAAATTTAATAGAAAGCGTGTCCATCCTCCAAACGTTGTGGGGTTTTTTTTTAGTATAGAGACATAATCTACTCTCACAAACAACAAATTACTAGTTTTTAACAGGCTTGTATGGCTTATTATGTAACTTTTTTTCCAAGACTTAGTTTAGTATCTTGATCTGCGATATACGAAAAAGTTTAGTGGCTCTGGCTGGTCATTCTATTTAGAGTTACGACATCTCTACCGCCACCTATAGGTTAGGCCCTGTTGATAATATTGCTTGGAGAAGCCATGCACATTGGGGCTTCCCCGCTTATCTGATGTTCCTCGCAAACACTTTCCGATTTGCTCAGTTTGGTGTATATGCGAATGCTTCTGCACCAACACCTAATGCATGTTTGAATTGTCATTCCCATAAATCAAGTTCGCTTTGTTTGTCATATGGGAAGACCTAGTTTAATGTGGCGTGGCGACAGTTTGAAGGCCTGTGTATACTTGCCCACTCTGCAAAGAATCGCACACCAAGGTGAGTGTCGTGTGATATCATCAACTATCATACAGCTGCTAATGGCTAATTGGACGTTTATAGTCAAAGAACTAGGCCTACTTGGTACTAAGTAATGCAGTCACTTCCTCGGGGGGGGGGGGGTGTACTTGGTATGCAGCTATATGTTGCCCGAGTTGGCATAATTATGCTTTTCTGGCATGATTTTGGACGCTTCAGCATCTACATGTAGCATTGTGTTAGGCATAATTTGCCTGTTTTGATCATAATTCTATAAGCATAATTGCTACATAAAGGAAATCTGTTGCTGTTTTGTATACTGTACTACCAGTTTGTTTTTTGTTTATTGTTTTTTTTTTTTTTTGGGGGGGGTTTGTTTTTTGGTTTGTCAGCTGATTTGTTGACAAAATTGACAAAACAAAAAGTTGTGAA
>CM067076.1:24497861-24602861 GCA_033980235.1 Diadema setosum
AGGTGGAATACAGTGCAAATTGAAATTATTGTTTGCCAGTCTCCATTCTACCACTAAGACTACAGTTAAGAAAAAAAGAACAAAAAAGGATACATGGAATTCATTTCCATTTGATAAGCACTGAAGAAATGATTAAATGTAATATATGCTGGAGAGTTAGAATTTTTCTTTTCCTCTCTTTTTGCTATTTCCCATTCTTCTCTTCCTTGCAACTGACTCTTAGGATCTGAAAGTTCAGCATTGCTTATTGTTATATCCATGCATAAGGATATTATACAGCAGAGAAAACCAGAAACATCACACATGCTTATGACATCACTCCAACAAAACACATGGGCTCACCAAATCAGTTCCTACATACAATGTAAGTTAAACATGACTGAATATTAATGTCCTTGCAAATCATCTATGGTGCACCAGTACATTACACAGCAATGCATGCATGGACCAGTAAGTTTCACGCAATGTCCAAAACAAATCTCATTATTAAGATACAAGACTTTTACAGAGAATGTTAAACACATCTGAAAACATTTTCGGTTATGGAACTACACTGCATCATTACCGTTTAGTGTATGTAGAATTCAAGGGGATATCCCCTCCGCTGTCCCCTCCCAGTGCAGATGTAGGGCGGGACCCCGGTGGACCCTGAAGCTTGTTTCTGGACAGCATCTCCATGGTGGCCCTGCTGAGACCATAGTCTTCCAGTCTGGGAGTTCCTCCCTTGGCTTCCTGGATAGATGTGGCAAGCTCCTTGTTCTTTGGAGGTGTGTTTGGGCTGATAAATAAACAGGCAAATCAATATGAAAATTTTGTGCCTCTCAACAGGGCTGTGGCTGCCAAAATTGTTACACACAATTATATGGGATGTACTCTTCAATCAACAAACACTACTTGGTGATTACGAATAATGACTTATTGACTATTACTAATTATGCAAAGAAGCAAAAATTGCATGCATTCTATACCAAAGCACAAAATCTTGACTGTCTGAAAATGTGGCCTTGACCGTAAAGTGAAAACATAGTTTTTGGTAAGGGTTAGAGAACCCGTCTGGCACCATTTCATATTTGCTTGCAATAACTATATCGAAAGAGTCTACCAAGAAACTTACCTGGCTGACGCGATTTGCCGGGATGAGGAGTCGTTTTGGAGTATTTTGAGATAAAAAAATAAGAGTCGGTATACTGACTTTTATTCCAGAAGGATCCAGACTGACTCGGTCTCGGGGAAAACTCGACCCTCTTTCAGACAATTTACACACTGTTTGTGATCGCCATATTCTACTGTATACAAAGGGGAACCTCTTTGACTGTATATTAACTGAACAGACAGGAAAGTGGCGCGCTAATCCTGTACAAAACAAATGGACAGCGTGCAGTCCTCAAGTGTATTTAGCACATCACCTGAGTTTGTTGAGACACGCCGTCTTTGACATTGTTGTTGTTGTTGTTTATCAAGCGTCTTTGATTGTTTTTAGATAAAAATATCCTTGTTCTATACATAGGTGCACACTAATTTTTCATGCGCGCCAAGAGGCTTTTTGATGCGCGCGTTGTAACAACTCGGACCATAACTGCGACTAGCCAGAACATGAAGCGTTATACAGGCCGCTCCCATAGTACAACACTGAACAATCCAGAGGGACAACTCGGCCCGCCGTCAAAGCGAGGCCAAGTTGTCCCCGCGTTTGAGTTTAGCCTGACCCGATCCAGTAAGTTCTGAGACTGAACCTTTTCGGTTAATATTTCACATTTTCGTTGTTACCCATCGAATATCTTGTTATTATAGCGTTATTCCGCACATTTCTTAGGCATACGTTCACATTTGGGAGCGAAATTTGACAACTTTTGCAGGCGAACCAGAACTATGTTTTGGCTTTAAACAGGACTTTCACAAATTTATTCAATTAAATGAAGAAAATATTATCAAACGCCTGGTAAACAGTCTGGCATACGTATAATTCATACACTATTCATCCCATACTATGCTTTTTCATGTGTTATAGCATAGGAAAATTCACTAAGTGCCACACACATAATTGCAAAATACTGCACTGTGCGAGAACCAAATGTCAAGATTTGTTAAATTTGGTATCGAATGATGCGTTAACCATGAGAAGCCAGGGTTAATTTTTTTTTTTTTTCATTTTAAGATTATCACACACACACACACACATCACAAGGGGGGGGGGGGATTCAACCCATGGTAAAGCAGATCTGCCAAACAAAACTAACACTTGTTAATTTGTATACCAGGGAGTCACATACTCAATATGTTGACATTACAATTAAATATTTGTTGTACATAGCAATCTGTCATTGTGAAAAGAGGCATAAATTTATATACTTTTTCATGTATACATGTATGTCTAATCTTTGTTAATTTCAATCAAATTCACAACAAAACAAACATCAATTGTTAATTCTTACACATTTTCCTTTATCTCCTCCAGATTTGGTGATTGTTTGCCCTCCAGCAGCACAACAGTCGTGGTCTGGCATTTGTCACCTGCTGTAGCTTTCTTTCCTTGAGACCCAGGTCCTGAAAAGGGAAATTGATCATGTGTTGAGAAAGAGAGGGATATGAGAGCTGAAAATCATTATTCCCATGATTTCATGCCTAGCAGCTGTGAGAATTTTCACAAGCAAATTTGTGGCAGGAACTTGTTTAACAACACAGCAATATGCAGGATTAATTTTCTCTTCTTCAATTACGTGGGTATTACACTATTTGCTTAAATTACAACTGCATGAGCCAAACATCACAATTCTTATGATTATAATGCCAAGCAGCTGTGAATATTTCCACTGGCAATTTTTAGCAAGTATTGGGTATCTTATTTCACAAAGGGCAACATTGCAGGAATACTTTTCTTTCTTTTACACACCATTTATCCTTTGATTTTACCAATACATGTACAATGTACATGGAAGATTTAAACGACTTCATCCTGTTGGAACCAATTTTCTTTTTACTCCGTATTTGGTGGCTTCTTCAGCTTGAGTCTTTAACAAATGAAATATCACCAAATACATGCATTAGAAAGTTGTAAGTTTGATAAGTGTTAGAGCTGGTTTTAATGTTGAGTTGAAGTTTGCAGAAATGTGGTTTAAACTGAGAGTAATATCAAAAGGATGAATTGAGCAAATTGCTGTGTTTACAGGACTGTACCAAGTCAACTACATGTAATACTGTACCTTTTGCACAAGGTTGCGCCTTATAGCCATACTGGAAAAGGTAATCTTCCAGTTCGTTGACCTTGGTCTGATATGCATCACACAGCTGGCTGCAAGCTTCCAAAAGCTCACTGATCTCTCCAGCGGGGCTTAGGCCAGAGAGCTGCTGTTGGGAATCGCACTACATGTAGATATGAATGCATACCACATTTAAAAAAAAGATAATTATAAGTTCAGAATCGGTCAGAACTCTTTTTATTTCCACCTTCATGCATCATGTCAGCAAGAATGTTGTTCTGATTCATATTCAAACCAAAATAAACTTGAATGCTGCTGAAAGAGAAAAAAAAATGTAAGGGAAATTTCATGTTTGGAGCTGAAAAATAGAGACTGATATTGCTGAACACAAATAATAGCTCTCACTCCAAATGAACAGTACAAAAACACTGTACATACATTGTACATCTACACTAGTATCTAGTATGTAATTTGGATTTGTTTGATTAGCACAACTGCCTAGCATAAAGGACTAGGCAAATGAAAAAGGCATTAGAATACACTGTATAACACCGGGTACTGCACCGAGTAATACAGCGAATATTGCATTGTACATGTAGATGTGCACAGTAGATGGTCTACCTACTGTGAGTACTAGACCAGGGTCGTGGAGGTGAGAGTAGACACAGCAGTAGTCAGGACATGGCACGAGTATTGACTGCTACTCAGCACAGTGTCAGTGGTATCATTATCTATTAGATCTATCGTTAGCGTTGTTAGTGACAGCGAGTCTTTATTTGGATTACAAGTTAATACAACTGATTGAAAGGCAAAACCCAAAGAGCAATGTGGATTGAGTGAAAGCAGCAACAGAACACATCAGTGGAAGTTTGAGGAAAATCAGAAAATCAATGCAAAAGTTATGAATTTTTAAAGTTTTGGTGTTGTAATGACCGGATCGATATAAAGGAGAGTTGCTAGAGTACTAGAGTTGATGATGTCATGTGTGGACAACAATTTAAAGAAAATAAAAGAAGAATTCTAAAAAATGTTAATAATAATAATAATTTTTCATAAAAATGAAACTACACATTCCATCAACTTTAACATAACTGACATTCCATGCTTTCTGTTCAAAAGAGATTAGTCAAGTGCTTGAAAAGTGAAAGTAGAAATCTATGTGTAGGCCTCCAACTTAAGTTTTGTATTGTTATCATAGGAGTCTATGTTGAATTGAATTGATACAATCGAAATGATTGGTGAGATGAGGTACCTCACTGAATTCTCCATTTGTATACAGTGCACTCCCGTTATAACGAAATGCTCGGGACCGGCCGTTTTCTTTCGTTATAGCGAAATTTCGTTATAACCGAACAAATACAATATATAACGAAAACAAGGAAACCACGTTCATATATATCATATTTTGTTTGCTGAATACTCATCATACACCAGAAAGCTATGTGAAATGTGATGGGATAACTATATCACAATATTAGTAAACGCAAGTTCCCCTCAGAAACTGTGCGTGACACAAAGAGCGAACACACAGTGGTGTGAAGCGTTCACCCATGCAGAGACGCTATAAATGCTTGTTCCGCTAGGTATTTTCGAAAGCAATTCACATTTCGTTATAGCGGAGCACATTTCTTTTGTTTTTCTTTGTCTATGGCGCTCGGAAAAGACTTTGTTATAACAGAAATTTCGCTATAACCGTGTTCGTTATAAGCAAATTTTTTACCATAGATTTTAATGGTGATAATTTTGGGACCAGAAGATTTACTTCGTTATAACGAAATTTCGTTATAACCGTGTTCGTTATAACGGGAGTGCACTGTAGGGACAAAGAGCTTGCTATGTTTTGGGCAATTCCACGCTTCTTTAATTAGACCACACAATGTCCATGTGTGTTTGGTAGAACGGTAACGGAAGGACATGCAGATTGTCTGTGTAAAGTGTATGGGGAAGATGGGTTACAGTTAGATTTTATTAAACCTCTCTAAGGTTAAATTTTTTCATATGTGGCAGGTATACAGTTTGATCCAAATAGTTTTAGCTTTACTTTTATGTACAATCAACTTTGAAACATGTCAACTGTTTTTTTAATTACAGCACATTGTTTTCACTAATGTGAGGTATACATGTAACTGGTAATGGAAGGACAAAGAGCTTTGTGTGCATACAGCGAAGGATGTTATTTCCAACTTAAATGTTAATCCTTGTAGTCCAATGTGATATTTTTTCTTTCTTTTGCTTAATCCCCCAAATAGCCAAATCTTATGGACCCATTTCACAGTTGGGGGGGGGGGGGGCCTTACTCTCATATTATTATTCATAATAATTAGATCTACATGTACTCATATTAAATGAACTGTTTCTTTCATATTTACTAAGTTCTAAATATAACAATTCATAACATTTATTTCTCAAATATTGAATACAGGCCATGCTACATTTGTATTTTAATCTACGCATTTTTGAACATTAATAATGTTAGTTAAACAATTAAAAAATTGACCCCGAATATGTTACAAAACTAAAAACTTTTACTCAAATCCATAAAATTCAAACTTTAAGCTTTCATTTGATACCAAAATTGTGTGGGAAATATGAATTTGAAATTTTAGATGTCATGTCCACTTTGGCGTGGAATTGCCTTTTAACGTTACTTAGCTAACTACCGGTAGCCTAGTATAATTAAAATGTATCTTCTTCTTCTTCTTCTTGCTTGTTCTTCCTCCGGTATTCGGAGATCAGCGGTTATCCGCGTTGAGCTGTGATATAAGGTTCAGGCGTGCAAGGTGAATTTTGAGAATGTATCGGAGGCAGTGGGTCGTAATATCGGCAGAAAGAGAGGTAGGTAATGAGAGACAGGGAAACAGAATGCTAGTGGTGAAGATGTCATTTGCTGTGAAATCCTGGATGACTTGGTCTGGAGGGTTGAGTGCACTGATGTGCTGGATCAAAGCAGCTCTGTGGGTCTGAAGGGTTGGACAGGAAGCAACAAAGTGGGTTGTGTTCTCCTTCTCCTCTCCACAGAGTCTGCAGATGGGGGTGGAGGACTTGCCTAGATGGACATCAGGCGGTACTGTGTTGGGTAGGTGCCAGTTGCGAGCTGGGAGCGGAGTCTTGAGGCATTGCGGAGGTGTGGAGGCAGGGAAGCTGGAAACAGACTAGTAGGGGTTGGCAGGCTTCTGCACTGTTTCCATAGAACAAGGGAGTGCCTAGTATCTACGGCAAAGCGAATCTGTGCAATGTGGTGATTGTGGACAGCTCGACGACACAGCCCTCTCCAGCTTGGGTAGTCGATGTTGGGGGTGTCTGAGAGGAGAGGGGGTAAATTCAGCTTGGCAAGAAGCTGCTTCCAGTAGGGGATGGAGGGGGTGTTGCTTGCAAGTGCATGGAGAAGGATCCTGTGCTCGAACCTGTCTGAAGGCAGTGTGACTAGTTGTCCAAGGAGAGGATAGTGAAGAGATCAGCATGAAGGGAGAGAGGAAGGATGCCTGTCAGAAGGAACACAGCTTCATTAACAGCACTTTTGGGGAGGCCAAGGAGTTTCTTGAAGAGGAGAGCCTGTGCGGAGTCAAGCTTCTCCCGAGAACGTTTGTTGAGCCTCACAACAGCAATCCCATACAACATCCTGGGGATACAGTAAGCGGACCAGAGCTTTGCAATGACGGGTGGCCAGAAGTTGTTCCGCGAGGCTGATCCTCCAATGAGGGAGAACAGTGTATTATATCCCTTGGTGATGATGTTGGGAATTGGGTCTACAGGTTGTGTTGATTTGGTGATGCCTAGGTGCGGGTGTTGGTTGACTTCCTGGATTTGCTCGTTGTTCAGATGCCAGGTGTGAGTATTGTTGCATTTGTGGCTGAAGACTAAGATGGCACTCTTTGTAGGGTTAATCTTGTATTTCCAGGTGTTGGCATAGGTTTGGGTAGTGTTGAGCATCCTTTGCAGCTTTTCTGCTGACCAGGCAATCAGAGCAACGTCATCTGCCAAGACAACTACCCCAGCGTACAAATTATGGAAGTGGCAGGCCAGGTCTTCAGCTCTCAGCACCTTTATGAGCCCATCTATGAAGACGTTGTATAGAAGGGGGGAGAGGATTCCTCCTTGACGAACTCCTTTCTGTAGTGGGAAAGTGGAGCTGACTTCACCTTTCCACAGGACCCGATTAGCTGCTCCTTTGTACATTTCGGCAAGAGTGCACTGGACTTCAGATGGGATTGGTGTGGTGGAGAGCTTCTGGAATAAGCCAGAATGCCATACACAGTCAAAGGCTTTGGCTGCATCTAGGAGGGCTAGGAATGTTGGGTTTTTTTGGTCAGAGTTGAGTTCTAGGATCAGCTGAAGGGTGATTGATGTAAGCACACAAGATCTGGTCGCTTGGAATCCAAACTGGAGTTCGTCTGGGATACTGACTCCTGTTAAAGAGTCTTCTATCCTCGGCTTCAGAGTTGTTTCCAGAAGCTTAGACAGTGTTTGGGTCAGCGAGATTCCTCTGTAGCTGGATGGGTCATTAACTGGTTTGTTTCCTCCTTTGTGTAGTGGGATGATGAGAGCCTCTTTCAGAGGTACAGAAATATGTCCTAGTCTGATGGAGTTCTGGAGCAAAAGGAGAAGCAGCTGGGCAATTCCACGGTAACTAACGTTACGCGTAAGGATTTTCATGAAATTGTTTATGTTGTAGTTTTGTGACTGAAAGCACCTGGGGCTTGTAATTAGCATTGATGAATGAGTTCATGAGAATGAAGAAATAGGTGGAAAGTTTTTCTCTCAAACTGCATTTCTTATCACATAGCAAGTGAAAATGTGTCGGTAACTGACGTTACGGAAAAAAGGACATGGGAAATTATGGTGTAGATTTAAATGGAAATATCTCATGTCCCTGACTTCTAAACTTTATGTGTTTTATATGGCAATATACCTAGGTTCTTAGGAACAGGGGAGCAAAATAATGTGCACTTTAGATATTTCCTTTTAGTACCATGCCAATTTCAGTGAAGGCATGACGGTAACTGACGTTACGTAACTGACGTTACGCTTACATTTGCCATAGGGTTTACACATGGAAAATCATGATTAGGAATAGTTTTGTGATATTTTATAATTCTGACCTTTCAGAGTGATTTGTTTGATATGGAATCATACCTTGGTTCATTAATTACAAATACCCAAATGAAATGAAACATTATTCCATTTTCTTTGTGTTTAATGAAAACTTAAAGGGAAACATGTCAGTAACTGCATTACGTAACTGACGTTACACATACTTTTGCTATGGGGTTTACAAAGAACTAATTTATTTAACAGGTTATTATGCTGCTGCAGTATACCAGTAACATTACTTAGCAACAAATCAAAACAAAATCTAAAGACACAAATGGGGTGGGGCCCTTAGAGGGGAAGCTCCCCCCACCCATGCCATAGCACAGTTGAGCAAAAATAATGTAAATGCACGAGAGGATATTTCTTGACATTTGTCTTAAGATTGAATGCTTATTCAACAGTTATGATTACAAAGAGCCATTTAGATTCAGCAGTTCCAAGTATGAATATTGACATAACTAAGGTTTTTGTTTTTTGTTTGTTTGTTTGTTTGTTTTCTTTAATGAACAGGAAAGTTTCTATCTAGAGTACCCCACCCATAATGCCCTGCAGTACTACACAAAACACAGATATTTTTGTTTGTGAAAAAAAAAAATCTTTCAGGTCATGGGGAAAAAATACATACAAATAAAAATATTCATATATGTATGAAATCTACTGTGATACATTCTTTCTTCTTTTCTTTATTTTACTCCTTCTCCCTCAAGGCATTGTTAGGGCCACAAATAACAAAATGATCTCCATTATCAATAATGATTTAAATGAATAGTGTTACACTTTTAATATTTTTTCTGTGAAGAAGAAGCATGCTTTTTTGGTCAAAAGGGCATTATTTGTTTATTCCTTGCTTGAAGGAATGTAATTGTTTTTCTTTTCCTTTTCACTGGTACAAAGATTGTATATCAAGGCTTGCAAATACATCCCAGATACCAAGAAATAGGACTTTGCAATGAAAGAATTCTAAGATCAATATAAACGAATCTCCCTGTTCATAATTATCATGTATTACAAAAATGTCCCTGCATGAATGAAATAAAGTAATCAACAAATATTAACAGTTTTTTATTTTACCCTAGAATCACCTCTCACTTTGAGCAACATTAGTGTTAAACGTTGAGCAACATCAGTGTTAGTTTCAAACAGTAATGACAGTACATGCCTTATGTCAGGCCTGCTTATGTACCGTTTCAAGATGTGCCATATTAACTAAACCAAACATTTAAGTGAAAGCGAAGAAATATATCTCTTCCTGCATTTGCCTTGGGGTAGAAACTTCACTAAGCTTCCAGAAAAAAAGAAAAATGCTAGCAAAAGTAGTCATTAGTAAAGATTATAAAACTGTTGGTATACAGCTGTACACAAGCTTTTTAATAGAAAAGGGTGGTTACCATGCAACCACATCATTGATTAGGCCTACAAATTTGGTAGCTTTATCATCCCGTAGGACTGTGAATGTACTGTATAGTAATTTGAGTGCATTATATATTGCATGTGGTAAACCTAAACTTCCAGATGATTTAACCTTAAACTTGTGCTGAACTGAAAATCAAAAGCTCAAGCCCCCTCCACCAAAAAATATATGATAAATACATAGATTTAAGATAAAATGAACAAAAAATATACATATCCATGGACATACAGTGTACCATGGTGATGACATCATTCCCTATGAAAGGGATTGCTGCTCTTTGTTGATAACCTTTGACTTCCCAGATGTATTGAAATGACCTAAAGTCAAAAAATTTGCTTAAGTTACAATTACTGTCATGGTAACTGACGTTACATACTGGTATATGACGTTTCGGTAACTGACGTTACACATTTTGATGTGTTCATTTAACTCTCCAGTATGCCAAGTATCCTTATTTTCTGGTATTGAAAGGAAGGCATATGGGCATACATTAGAAATCCTAAGTTACATCATACAGCTCACTTTCTTTGATGAATAAAGTTAAAAATTCCTTGTTTTTGGTAACTGACGTTACATCCATCATTGTCAAACTAATTAAAAGTTTTTATAAAATTCTTTAAAGCAACCAGCTTTTTCTTTCTATCATGTGGTAAAAGACTTGTCTGGTAACTGCATACATATAAAAGATTGTTGTTTAGAGTACTAGTAAAGTGGATATACAGAGGGTAAATTATGTGACAATACACTCTTTCTTACCATTGAGTTATAGGCATATTTTGGCAGCCATTTTGAAAATCTAAATGGCCGCTTTTATTGAAAAACATAATGATTCTTAAAACTTCAACTCAAGTATTGTCTGAAAATGTATGGTGTTTGAAACAAATATCATTTTGAATTTTCGGCATCTGTGTCCTACATACCGTGGAATTGCCCAGCTGTTATGTTGTCATCCTTGACACAAAGAATAATTCCTTGACAGGCGTGATTCAGCAGTTACGAGACATTTATTTAGGAGCAATACTTGACGTAGCTCTGTGCCTATGAGTGTCTCTGAGCCTGTCCACTCAGTATTACAATTTGGTGTACATCCGAGTATATGTCAATTAGTACATGACATAACATCCCCTCTCTCAACAAAGAAGAAGAGGTCTTTAACCGAGTCAGAATAACCGCTCAACTTTAGAAAACACATTCTATTTGACGAACGCCAAATTGGCATCTATACAGTATCTGCCACTGAATGTGACACATATGCAAGTTCAATATATTTATATGGAATAGCAACTTGCATGTTGTCAGCAATTTATCTGTGACCCGTTGTTAAAGCAATTATCTTCAGTAATGTAACAATTCCACATTGTCTGAAGTAAATTGATTGCCTAAAATGAATAATTGCATGCACATACATCACTAGTATTGTTCTTGTGACTGATACATAAAGATTGATTAAAGACTGTATTATTTTTTGACTAATTCCAAAATGCGTAGATTGAAAAGCTTTTACTCATTTCTAGTATGTTATAGCATGCCAAAAGTTCAATCTATACTATTTACAGGTGAAGCTAGAGTGAACTATGGTAATTTCATACATTGTATACACACATAGCTTATTATCACAATTGAATGCTCATAAGAATTAGCTTTCATAAATTCGGTTAACTCATGAAGTCAATATGCACTTCTATCAACAGGTCTGACTAACATGTATATCTCAGAATTGGGTGTTATATTGTCACGTTATGTCAGTAAGTTTCAAAGTTTACACCACATAACTTCTCCCTTTTTCCATAGATGTGAATAACTTGAAGTGCTTTGCCTCATGCATCTCAAAACAAATAATTTTCAGTTAAAAATGGAATAGTCACAAGGGCTATTCTTAACACATAAAACAGTATTTACAAAGCAGAGTATGTGTTTGCTACTCTGTGATAAGCCTCTTTGGTGGTCTTACAGTGCGACCACTTCTAGTAGTGTATACACCTGGTTTGTCAGGGGTGTTCTTACACTGGCTTTTCTGGGGTGTCAAGATTTCAGGGGTGGGGGCAAAGTGGACCCGCATTTTTGTGGTACCGAGGTCTCTCAGGTCACTACGGTTTCTGTGCAGTGTGTGCCCATTGGGGGTCTGTACCAGGTAGGAGTTTGGTTCGGCACATACACGTACGTCCTTCACGACCACCGGTGTCCAGAGTCCTGTTCTGCTGTCCCTCATAGTAGCTTGTTGCCCTATCTCTAGGCTCGGCAGCTTCCTTGTACCAAGTAAGTCATGGTTTTCTTTCTGCTTGGATTGACGGTCACAAAGCATCTAGCGGATCTCATCGTTGTCTGGTATGTTGACACGGTTCAGAGTGTCTTTCACAGGCAGTGCACTTCTAGACTTCCTCCTGTACAGTATTTCTGCAGGTGGCGGAAGCTTGCTATCTATGGGGGTATTGCGGATGGAGAGCATGGCTAGGAACTCGTCTTGGCCGCCTTCTCTAGCTTTGGTCAGGGTTGCTTTCACAGTTTGTATTGCTCTCTCAACTTGACCATTACTTCTGGGATAGTGTGGGCTAGAGGTGACATGTGTGAATCCCCAGGATTGGCTGAATCTCTTGTATTCCTCACTAGAGAATTGTGGCCCATTGTCACTTATCACTTTCTCTGGGATTCCATGCTCACTGAATACTGCCTTTGTCAGGCAGATTACAGCCACACTTGAGTACCGGGCAGGTAATTTCCTAACAAACGGCATCTTAGAGAAGTAGTCCACGATGATCAAGTATTCGTCGTTACGGAAGTGAAACAGGTCAGTACCGACAACTTTCCAAGGGCCTTGGGGTACCTCATGGTTTGTGAGTGGTTCCGCAGACTGTCTTCTTTGGTGTGCTTGGCATTGAGTGCAGGAGCGAGTCATATTCTCCACATCTTTGTCTATGCCAGGCCAGAATACACACGAACGTGCATATGCTTGCGACTTGACTATGCCTTAATGTCCAATGTGGATTTTCTCTAGGACCTCCTTCCTCATCCGTGGGGGTATGAAGATCCGGTCTCCCTTCATGAGAATGCCATCTTCGATAGAGAGGGAGTCTCTGCAAGACCAAAAATTCCTGATCTCCTTGGGTAGATCCCGTGCGTGTTCGGGCCATCCTTCTATCACTGTCGTGGCAAGCAAACTCATGGTCTTGTCTTGCAGGGTCTGCTCTTTGATTTCTTGGAGCCTTGTGTCAGAGCAGTGTATGACATGGATTGTCTCCTCTATGTCCAGGGTCTGTCCTGAGATTGGGTTCAATCTCGAGAGTGCATCAGCAAGTAGCATCGTGCTTCCTGGACGGTACATGATGTGGACATCATACGGTTGAAGCCTTAGCATCATCCTTTGGAGTCTTGGTGGGGTGTCAGCAAGATTCTTGTGCTGGATGTTCTCCAAAGGTTTATGATCTGACTCGACAGTAAACCTAGATCCAAACACATATGTGTGGAAACGTGTGCATCCAAAGACTACTGCTAGTAGTTCACGTTCAATGTTGGCATACCGTTGCTCGGTAGGGGACAATGCTTTGCTCGCGAAGGCAACAGGCTTGTTGTCCTGGAGGGCGGCTCCTAGGCCCTTCTGTGATGCGTCTACTTGGATGACTGTCGGCTTCAATGGGTCGAAGTATGTCAGAGTTGTAAGCTCTTCAACTTTCTTCTTGAGAGTCTCGAAGGCCATCTGGTGCGAACTTGACCACTGCCATTCTCTGTCTTTGCGGGTGAGATCCCGGAGGTCTGCTGTCAGATCAGCTAAGTGGGGAAAGAATGGTGAAAGGTACTGTACCATTCCGAGGAATTGCTGTAGCTCCTTCACATTCTGAGGGGGAGACAGTGCCTTGATGCTGGCCACTTTCTCAGGATCAGGGTGGATACCATTTGCATCATAGTAGCACCCAAAGAACTTGACAGAGGCGATCTTGATGTCACACTTGTCTAGGTTGAACACTAGTCCGTATTCACGTGCTCTCTGCATGAGTCTATGCAGGTTGTTGTCGTGCTCCACTTCGGAGGAGCCAAAGACTACAATGTCGTCGGCGATTCCTATGACACCAGGACATCCTTCCAAGATCACGTCCATCTTTGCCTGGAATATATCTTGCGACACATTTAGCCCGAAGGGAAGTCTCTTGAAACAGTATCGTCCAAGCGGAGAGTTGAATGTGGTTAGGAGACTGGATTCATTGTCCAGGACGATACTCCAGTACCCATGACGGGCGTCAAGTTTGCTGAAGACCTTTGCTCCGCTCATCTTGAAGGTGATCTCTTCAAGTGTAGGTGTCTTGTGATGGGTCCTTCTGCATGCCCTGTTTAAGTCCTTGGGGTCAAGACAAACACGAAGCTTTCCGTTGGATTTACGGCTCAGGGCTATTGAGGATACCCAATCAGTAGGCTCTGTGACTTTTCTGATAACTCCAAGTTCCTCCATCCTGTTGAGTTCTCCTTGGAGTTCCTCCTTCAAGTGGATGGGGAGTCTTCTTGGGGAGTGAATGACCGGCTGTGCATCATCTTTTAGATCAATGTGAAATTCACCAGGGAATTTGCCGATGCCTTCAAACCTGTCTGGATACCTTGTCTGTAGGTCCTTGGTATTCCTTACAGGTGCCTGTGTTGATGCCTGCACAGCGCAGTTTAGTGTTACCAGTTCCATCTCCCTTGAACTGGGTAGACCAAGGAGTGCTGGTCCGGTAGTATCAACCACAAAGAATGTAGTTTTGTGCCACTGCCCATTCTTGTATCTACACGATAGGTTCACTGTCCCGTGCTGGGGAATCTCTGCACCATTGTACGCTATAAGAGTCGTGTGCTGCTCCTGGAGATCAGAGGTTCGCGTGCGGTATCATCCCCATCAGTCCATTCTGGATGAATCTGCTTGAAGATGCGGGTAGGCAGTATGTTACCCTGTGCTCCTGTATCAACTTTCACTTTGAGAGTGTGATCTCCTCGTCTATTCGGAATGTCTACGGCTAGTGTGGCAAATACCTCATCGCGTACATCAGCAGTTAGGCTGTCGAATAACAGGTCCCTGTTAAACGTCAAAGTCTCAAGTTTTAGTGAGTTGAATTCACTTGTTACATGTTCATCATCACTTGTCATTTCAAGTGGGTGGACAGCTTTGTTACCGTGGGTCCCTTTTCTCTTATTCCATCCTTTTGGATGAAACTGTGATTTCTGTTTGGATGGTCCACGGCGGTCATAGTTTTTTCCTCTGCTACTGCTCTTGCTCCGGCACATCTTCTTCCAGTGACCTTTTTTCCCGCAGTTGTGGCAAGTAGAGGAGTATGCGGGACATTTTCCTTTCGGGTGGATCGTGTCGCAATTCGGGCAGGTACGGCTTTTCTGAGCTGTATGAACATTAGCATTGTTCTCTAGTCTTCGAAGCTGGGACATGTGTGCTGTGCTCGCTTCATGCGTTCTCGCGATATCCAGGGCTTCTTTCAGAGTCATACTGAACTCCAGAAATCAGTACCTCAATTATGCGTTCTTCTTGGATGTCTTCATCCCGAAAGAGGTACTTGGCTGCTTTTGATTTGCATCGAACAACAAAGTCATCAATAGCCTCATTATTCAGCTGTCTGTAGCGCTGAAATTCCAGTCGGTGGATACGAAAGTTTTCGGTAGGCTGGATGTGACTCTCCAATCTACTCCAAATGTTCTGAGGATCCTTCAACTGCTCTTCAGTCAGATTCCATGTATTAAAAACGCAAAGACCATCGCGACCTGGCCACATTATTATGTAATTGTATTGGTCTTCTTTCTTGATTCCCTTTACGTTAAACCACATTTGGGATAGCTGTTTGAACTCTTTAAATGCCTGAGCTTTGTCTGGGCAATCCCAGTCAAAAGTTGGGGTAGGGAGGGGGCCAGCCATGGTATTTAGTTTACTAACAAAATGCTGTGAAAAACATCAATACATAAAAATAAAATTGTCAATTTAGTATGACATAAAACGCAATCACATAAAATACATGTGTTCTTTGAATATCAATTAAGAAATTAAAAACTGTTTAGGAAATTTATGTGCCCAGTTTAATTGTAATATAATCCCTTTGCAATGTTAGAGAAATATGCAATTCCAGTTAATAATAAACACCATTATTCAATTGAAATAGGCACAAATATAAATCGAATGCTTCCATACACATGAAAAAAAAAATGTCGGTATGAGTACTGAATAAAATGTTCAAATACAAAATATCAGTATCTGAATACACTAGAGTTCTATGTTAGAAACCTAATTACACATCAATCAGTTTAAAAACCTACAGTATTAGATGTTTACGTTATATTTTTCCAAAATTCCAGTGAGTGCGGTAGGCCTATCTAACGTTAGAGCATGCTGCAAATTGATGCCTATAAATCTTGAACCAAAATTCAATTCTGAATTCCACTATTACAATGTTATATAATTCCAATAAATCACAAAATTTATACAAATTGAAAACAAAATCAACATAGGTGATATTTACGGGCATGTTAAATATAATTCAATTCTCACACTCCAGTTATTGACAATCAATTTCCTCTATTATACTTTACATTTAACTTTAACGTTACACATGAAGGAGAAAAAAAAAATCTGTAATTAATGTAGTTTGGTCAACTTAGATGTAGACACTATTTCAACGTTACAATACACCAAATCAAATGAGACCTTTAAAATATAGGACCTATATATATTTTTTTTTAATAAACAATTTAGACAGAAGTTAACCTAGTCTAACCGTTAACTTACAACTTCATTTTAAATTGATATAACCAGAGAGTTAATCTTTTATATTAATAAAGAAATCCTGGATTTAAAACAAAGGTTTCGAATTCAACAGAGTAATTTCCAGCTCTCAAATTTCAATCTCATTTGCAGTCATACGACTAAGAATTTCATGCTTTCACTTTCAAAGTCCCAATTGTAATATCAGATCACTGTTTTTAGTTTACAACTTCTATACTGTTATATTTGACTTGAGCTCGGCCTTGTCCTTGGCTTGGGGCTGCTCGCTCTACGTTGGTCGCTTGGTGAACATCCCATCCGTACACCGTCGCCAGTAATTGTCCTAGCGTAAACGTTTATAGACTGTTGCTTGAACGGCAGAAAATAGTTCCTTCATCCGATTCGATTGCTCATCCACGTAGCTAGCTAGCTAGACATCACGTACGTCGATGCGTTCTCAACTGGGCTGCCAGTACCGATCGGCGATAGTGTCAAAATGTCAGATTATTCTCACTAACTTTGGCAGTAACTTAGTTTGGACTAGCCGTGAGAACGGCTGTTTTACAGACTAACCTGTGTGGCGGTGGCAAAATTTGTCTTGGATGTGTGCTGCAAAGCGTCCAAAACCATTATTTAACTCAGTCAGTGTCACACATCCCGAGACAGAACAGGTTTGCAAAACATCATTCCATCAAGGACAAAACATTCCAATGCAGAGTCGAAACAATGCAGTTTATTCCATAGCAGCGAAAATCATCCGTAGATATGGAATTGTTTTACTCACTTGCGTGCTGGAAAGCGTCCGAAACTCACGCAGTATGACGGCTTTCTTTGGCGAAACGAGCACAAAATCCTTATAACATTGATCTTTGCATGTAGGCTATGCGAAATTAACCCTTTGCGTGCCGGAAAGCGTCCATAAACACACACAATAGGGCCAAAACAGCGGGGTGAAGTTTCAAGAGTTTCCAAATTTGTCACTTTTTCAGCTTACGAGTCGAGTGTTCGATTCAACGCTGACGCATATTAGTCCGCATATGCGGGAGACTTGAATTTGCATAGGCACAACACGGTAGTTCCAGGGATAGCACAGACGATGCAGTGCTACAGTGATGCGGTCACTAGACTGTGGGAGAGGCGACGCATCGGTGCAGTACCAAGTCTGGATTCGTGTTTCCAAAAACAGTTTCAGACGTAATTTTGAGAGTTCCTCAAAAATAAGGTTAATTCCAATCCCGCAGCTGCCACCATGTTATGTTGTCATCCTTGACACAAAGAATAATTCCTTGACAGGCGTGATTCAGCAGTTACGAGACATTTATTTAGGAGCAATACTTGACGTAGCTCTGTGCCTATGAGTGTCTCTGAGCCTCTCCACTCAGTATTACAATTTGGTGTACATCCGAGTATATGTCAATTAGTACATGACATAACAGCAGCCTGCGGAGGATCGGACCTGAGTGGACCAGGTGCTCAGTGGTGATGTTGTCGAGGTCCGGAGCTTTGCCCTTCTTGAGCTTCAGAATGGCATCATCGATATGGTGTGAAGTGAGAGTGAGAGTGTTGTTCCCTGTGCCTTGCATGTTGTTATTGTGAAGTGTTGCATTGAAGAGCTGAGAAGAAGATGGTGGTTGAGTATCTGTGCCCTCTTGGTGGCGTGTAGGTGGAGGGTGTGGATCATCTCTATCGGCATCGGCTGAGAGGTCTTGGAAATAGGCATGCCAGCCCTCCATGACCTTCTTACCATGAAAGGTGATGTCCTTGTATCATGACCGACTTCACCAGTCGTCTACTATACTATGGAGGAGAGTCGTAAACTAAAAGTGAAGAACTAGCCCGACCAGACGCTGTAACTTGTAAGTACACTGTCGCGACGTACCTACGTACAGCGACTGGGCTGTGTATAGTTAGTGAAGAACCTGACTCAGTACACGGAGAAACGTCTAACGCTACGCTTATACAATACTGGAGTAGTTTGATGGGCCGTTTGATGCAGGGATGCCAAGTTAAAAAAATTTTTATGAGTGAGATTTTCATGACTCAGCATCTCGGCAAGCAAATGTGCGCGCAAGCAAGGGTGTGGGAGGGGTCCTACACCCCCCCCCCCCCCCGTGGCCTCCCACGGTAGGGAGCTTTTTCAATTTTTAGCTCTTAAGTCTTATTGGTGCGATCAGGTGCATACTTAAGTGACTATTTTTTACTTATTTTGAAAGACAAAAGAAAAATGTACCTTCAATTCAGTTCAATTAACTCTCACTTTAATCCTTTGAGCTATGCTGCTTATTATGGGCCCAAATTGCAGACTTTGCCCGATGCGTGAGAAAAATGGGTGCCATGCGTGAGATCGTGAGACCGCCCCTAATGCTTGAGTCTCACTCAGAATGCAGGGGCCGCGGAAGCGGGGGGGGGGGGGGGGGGGGGGGGGGGCTGCAGCCCCCCCCCCCCCCCACTTTTGGTTCGTTAAAAAAAAAAAAAAAAAAAAAAAACGGAAAAAATCGGGAAAAAAAATCGAAAAAAATCACAACCCTCATGAATTTCAATTCCCAGAGATTCAGCCCTTAGATTCTTCCCGTCTAAGCAGGGGGGTCTTGACCTTGCCAACCCCCCTCCCCCCGATCCCGCAGCCCCCCCCCCACACTGAAAAACGTTCCGCGGCCCCTGCAATGCGTGAGACTTGGTAGCTCTGTTGATGTGAGGATTAACGTTACAACTTACAAGTAGAAATGGACTCGACTTGTCTTAACGGCGTCTGGTCCAGTGAGTGGTCGGCAAAGCTACCAAGTCTCACGCATTCTGCGTGAGACTCAAGCATTTAGGGGCCATCTCACGATCTCACGCATGGCACCAATTTTTCTCACGCATTGGGGGAAGTGTGCAACTTGGGCCTTTATTCTTTAATGAGAGTAGCTCAAAAGATTAAAATGATAGTTGCAATTGAAGGTATATTTCCCTTTTGTGTTTTAAAATAAGTATAAAATAGTGACTTTAATGCACCTGATCGCACCATGAAGACCTAAAAATTGAAAAAGCTCCCTACCGTGGGAGGCCACAGGGGGAAAAACACCTCCCACATCCTTGCTCGCGCGCACATTTCCATGCCGAGATGCCGAGTCATGAAAATCTCACTCATAATTTTTTTTTTAACTTGGCATCCCTGGGTCAGACTGCAACCAGCAGCCCCATATGCATGGGGCTGCTGGTTATGGTTGCAGTTTAATAGTCTACAGACACAGTAGAGTAGAAATAGAATCTAGTCTGGCTAACGTTAGCAATTGGTTAGCCCGACCAGACGCTGTTAATACGCTACGCGTTTGCGCTACGTATGTACAGCGGCGACTGGGCTGTGTATAGTTAGCAATTGATTAGCCCGACCAGACGCTGTTAATACGCTACGCGAATATCCTGTCGCGCTACGTATGTACAGCGGCGACTGGGCTGTGTATAGTTAGGTTAGAGTACAGCTAGTGTAGTAGACTATGAATTATGATTAGGGATTTTTGGGTTATGTGGCGTGCATGTTTGTGGGTAGAATTTATACAAGTGTTTGGCGGCATACAGGCCTTTGGTTAGCGTGCAGATATTTTATGGTAGCAATTTCCGCATGAGCAACTAACATCATGATTGAATTTACCTTCAATTTGTAGGCATCAGCATGCATCCGTCTCAACACTGGTCGGGCAGAGTCCCCGCTGGACCGCAGTGAAGCTGGCCTGCTCATTCGCTCCTGAGCGAGCGTCGACTCATTTTGAACGGTTCTCGCGATACGCCGAAGCTTATCAAATACACCAGTGCTTTCCATTAGTACAATTTCACATTAAATACTACCAATATTGTTTCGATATTAACATACAAACACAAATTCGACGTGCAAGAGCCAACCTATTTTGAATTCTACCGCCTTCACGCTGCTGCTGGCAGAACTTACGCCGTTATGTTGACGTTTGACAGTGAGTGACCTCTCGTTGACTACTTCCGCTATACCAACTAGTCTTAAGTCCAGGCGTAAAAGAATTTAGGCGCCTACATTTTAAAAAGGCAGCATATACTTTTTATCCAGATATGTGATAATGATGATGACGATGATGATGATGATGATGATGATGATGATGAGAGTTAATAATGAAATTATAATCGTCATCATCATCATCATCATTCAGTCATCTAATTGGTCTATATGTCAGACATAGAAATTTTGTTTCAATTGACATTGTATATTTACTAAAATAATCATAACAAAACGAACACATCTAACATCACATCTATGCTCATGACGCTTTAAAAAATGCAAAGATACATATTATGTACAAACATGACAACAGAGAAAATAACAAACGACAAGCAAACACACACCAAAAAGAGAACACATTTAGTCCCAATTTTATAATAATCATAATAATTATACAATAATAGCTCAAAACCTTTTTTTTATGCGCTGCAAAAGCTAATACAATAAAAAAGAAATAGATAGAAGATGTTTCTCGAGTCCCAAGAAATATAATAAGCGCAAAGGGAGGATCTTACGGTTTTTCTGCGATTGTATATATGGACTTTTGTGATTCAGCTAGAGCATCTCATAAGCACGGTTTGTTTTTCTAACAAATTATAGCACAGATGATTAGCAGTGGTAAAGTGTGTAAATCAAAACATGTTAATGATAATGTTAATAATTTCGATGACAACGATAACAATCGATAATGCTGACAAGAATAGCTTCATTTCATACAGATTACAGTATGACACAGTGATTAGAGGGTTCTGTGTGAACACATGCTGATTTTACACAGAATGTTGTCGACAGTGTGGACAGCATCTGAACACACTGAGGCACTGCGGGACACTGTGATTCGTTTTGTTTTGTTTTGTTTTGAATTGCATATTTTGGCAGGGCAAAAAGATCAAGTATTGAATTTTTAGGTATAGAGACTATAATCTTTACTTCAGACATGATATATATACATTAAAAGAGGAAAGTTCTTTATGCACTCATTGCAAGTTAAGTTGTGAGTTATAATGGACATAGGCCTACGAAATGAAAAGAAAACTTACGTCAAAACTATATTTTCTATAGTAAATGATCAGTGGGAATCAGTAGGAAAGCTGGGGATGATTGTTCCAATCCTTGTGGATTCATTTAAGAGTACAGTGTATATCTATTGTTGTGTGAAAATTATTTACTTCAGAATGGTTTCATATTCAAGTAACAGTTTAATGTTTCCACGTGGCGATCGGGGCGATCGTTAACGGCACATTAAACTGCACATTGAACTGCACATTACTTGAATATGCATGAGACTTTTCTGAAGCAAATAAATTTCACACAACAATAGACACATACGTACTCTTAAATGAATCCCACAAGGGTTGGAACAAGCACACCCCCCCCCCCAGCATTCCAACTGATTCCCACTGATCAGTTACTAGCCATCCCCTTTAATACGAATTTGATTTTAATCTGTTATTTGCTTCTGATGATAGTCTCCTGCATGGATTTTTTTTTTTTTGGTTTTGTTTAAGTTGATTTGCTTAATTTGTTTTGTTTTGTTTTGCTTTGTTTTGTTTTTTTATGAGATTCTGCCCTTTACAAGTAATTTTGCATCAATGATGAATCTGCTCGCCTTGATTTTGTATCATTGAATTTTCATGCTGCATATTTCAATTTATCACTTCACTTCAACCATTGATTCAAACAATGATCATTAATGTATGAAATAGAATAGCAGACCATAGAAACAATACTTTAATATGGGTCTAGGGCAATTACCCACTTGGCAATTACCTCGGACCCCTCTCCTTGCCCTAATCCTAATCCTAATTCTGAACCTAATTCTAACCCTAACCCTAACCCAAACTCCTAACCCTAAACCTAACCGTAACTCATTATCTACACTATAACCTCATATACCACTAACCAGAATTTGGCCGGGGGTAGTTGTCCTCTGGGGGTAATTGCCCGGATACGCTTTAATATATCACAATCGTCTAGAATTGAATCAGGCCTATATAATCTGTGCCATATATACGTATGACTGCAATTGAAATAGTGAATGCTTGTACATTGTATGTACTCAAGTGACCACTGAACCGACGACTTTGTACGTCTCCAACACGAAAGACTGACCAATTTCACCTGATGAACTGTTAAATTCAGCTGATTTGAACTATATTGACGGGACTTCGTGATTGATAGTCCGTGGTCTGAGACAGGAAGATCTATAGAAGATCCTCCAGTCAGATTACCATCATGTACATGTGTACGTTTCAGCGTGTGTGTGTACGTGTGTGTGATCGAGAGAGGGAGAGTGAGAGAGAGAGAGAGAGAGAGGATCACAACAAAATCTTTGTAAACATAATCTTCGATCTGAATTACAGTTCAGAGTTCGAGGTCAGGCAAACATTATATTCTTCAGTATTATAGCTTGATAAAACATAAAAGATGATGATGATCAAGTTATGATGAAACAGCATTTGTATGGCGCCATTTATCTGTTAGAAACATTCAAAGGCGCCCAACCTTATAACTACAGTTGTTGTTTTTTTCTTGTTGTTGATGTTTTTATTCGATTGGTATGAGCATCCTTTATACGTGATAAAGACATATGCACGCCAATAATTCTTGACTCGTAAGAGGCGTTATCATACAGTCAGTCTTGTACGACATAGATTTAACTGAGATCTCCGAATGATTTTCAGACTTTCACATTTAAACAAGTATAATAGATTTATACTGTGTACAGTGTTTCATACTTTATAGTGATTGGGATGAGGAATAATGATGTTTTCAAAATTGATAACAAATTGCAATGAACAATATTACAAGGATGATGACATGGCAGCCTCACCATAAGAATGCATAAGTTGGTGGGGTTCAAGGAAACAGAACAAAAGAAGAAGGCATGCATATATATATATCATATTCTACACAGGTATCGTAATGGTATTACACTGCTACGTTCCTGAAATAATAGATGAGAGGCTCCTATGTCATCAGCATTGTTCAGTGTAATTAGTTTATGATTTTTTCAGAGCATTGATTTTCTGCTCAAGGACTACAATAAAGTCCATAAATTTACACATGAAGTTGTCGATCTATTTGTCATATTTTCCCGGTACACGTGGTTCAGTGAGCAGTGTCCGGGCATTAGCATTGGCATTCTATATTTTTCCGCGACCTGTGTATCTCAAAATAACTACATGTATATTGTTATAGAATAGTATATCATTTACTCATTATTTATCTAGCGATCCACGTCCGACAAGCTTTGCTTTTTAGTGGATCACTATTTTCCATAATCGAATTTATTTTTCGCTCGCCCACGAAGTATTTATACAGTGTTCCTCCTAATTATTGTATATATATGTTGTTCTATAAATGTCGTGTACTACATGAATCTTTTGCAAACGTTTGAACAATATTCTTTCATGACATGTATACTTTGTACTATGTTTTTGATTTTCGTTGATTGAAAATAAACTATGATTGCATTGAATTATTTGCTACATCAGTGATGTGAAATGATGAAAATCGTCCCTTTAACTTGTTTGATATTAATTTGTTTGATATTAAAGAGCAATTGATATCAAGGTGTAGTTCTCGTGACTGTAATTTCCTCCTGACAACACGTACAGTGCAAAGAGCGCAAACCAAAGTCCATACACTTGTTTATTTCATCACAATCTTATTATCATTAATAGTGAAGAAAATGCGATAGGCAAACCCTCTGGCACGCAATCGAATTGTAACTACATGCCGTTGGATTGCACATTGAAGCACAGGCAAACACATACTCTCCTCAAGTATGCCCTATGATTTGCTAGTATTTGCGATGTGGGCTTGACTGGTATCATTTACTTTGTATATTATGTAAAACTAGAAATAAGGTCTCAATAATTATCTTATCAGCAGTTATCTGTTTTTCACCTTTCGAATCATCACTTTCCTGTATGCACATACCGTACGTTTATGTTATATGTATGTATATGTATGTTTGTAGTATCTCAGAGGAACATTGATTTTGAATTCGAAGAGATGCACTAAAGGCCTATTCCGAAGATTCCTTTGCTCGAGAGAAATCACACACTATAGACATTCACACTCACGTACATTCCTGAGCACAAAATTGAATTAAACTTAATTAGACTAAATTTAATTTAATCGGTGCATTGAAAAAAAAAATATACACAGTAGAGCGTACCAGCTTAAAGGCTACATTGCTGTTAAATCCACAAGGTTAAAATATAAAAGTCACAATGGAAATCATCTTAGGTCAAGACGTTGACAATATAGTGGGAAGTGAATCTGGAAAAAAAAAAAGCATCATCAATATCTATAATATAATTCACAACAGCAGAAAAATAATGATCATTATTTCATTCATTTGATTTATTTCGGTTCAAACAAAAAGCACTTAAAAGGTAAGCATTACGAAGACGCATAGTTACACCAAATCAATACAACATTGCATGTGAAAGGAAAATGCTGTGAAATGAAAAAGAATGAAAGTTATGATTTTCGTGGCAAATACAGAATCAAAATTGAGTGGGAAGGATGGGGACTGCAAAAAGCAGAGCTTGTAGATTACAGTCTCCTCACATAAACAATAACTTATAACTATTGCTGAACTAACAAAACGAAAAGTATAGAAAAACGTGAAATGTCACAATGGCAAATGGTATGCCTTCACCATAATGCACGGTTCTCCCAGTAGGTGTATATACGTCTTGACAATTTGTGACGACAGTTTCACATGACTGGCAAAAATGTCAAAAATTGCATGTTTGTTTAAATGTGTTGATTGTTCACTTTCCTTGAACCAGGTTTAATTGGCTTCAATGGCTATTGTCTAAGAGAGCAGATATTCGGGGATTTGAGGATTTTTACTTCAATTTTGACCTCCTTACAAGTTTATAAATTGAGTTATTTCCAAGGAATGGAGAAAAAAAAATCAAATTTCAGTATTGAATAGTAAATCTAGTAATTTAACCATTCATAAGACAAATTCATGTACCAGATATTTGAAGAATTTCCGCATTTCAAAGAAAAAAAAATCAAATTTCACCTATTATTGTTAATATTGTTTCTTCAAACTAAGTTTGGATTGACAAAAGATTCTTCATTTTCCTCCATTATTTTTAATTTTCATTGATATTTTCGTCTTTTAAGGTATCATAGCGATCATAGATTTATTTTTTACGCTGAACTCAGGTCTTGTTTTGTGTGAAATCATCATCATTATTATTATTATTATCTATTCACCCAAATTGAATTTACAATGCCATTAACATGATATACATTCACATGCTATGGAAATGGTACAGTTGACATATCACACAAAGTATGAACAAAGAAGCAATGAATACATGGACTAGGGCTCACAAAAGTAGTTATTTCACTGTTGCCCTTTAGGCATGTGAGGCATATTCTAAGAGGCAAATTCTCTGAGAAATATAAACTTGAAAAAAAAAGTGTTTACTTTTTTTCTTTCTTTCTTTCTTTTCAGAGTAATTGCGTTGCCAGGTGTGATACTATCAATAATTACGCATTCGGTAGACTATAGTGTGACCTGCCTTTGTGTAGTTTACATAACGACGCGTTTGAAAATAATCCAGACCTGTCAATCAAATTTGCATCATTCACAATAACATCATAAGTCCTTTTGGCTTCGATGTTCAAGGTAACTCGTAATGCGCAGATGTATATTTTAGCATAATCATTATGACCAATATTCCTTGTTTGACAAAGGTTCACCCAGTGTAACACATGTCATAAAAGCCACTGTAAAGTGAGCACTTGCGCATTCTATGCTGACCTAGCTACAGAGGGACAGACTCCTTCCTTCTGAAGGATAGGTCGAAAGGTCGAAATTGTAATAAACTATTGGACCATCAAAACCAACAGGCTTATTGGTTTCAGTATATAGGGAAAGTGATATATTGGTTCAATCGAATATCAACAAAAAATGTCTTGTTGGTCCAATATACAAACCCGATAAAAATCCAACTAGCACCAATAGAAAGTCCTACACGTCCAATAGAATACTAATAGAAAATTTCTTGTTGATCCAACAGAAAACCAGTTGTCATAAATTGAAAATTCTGTTGGAGATTATTGGGACGAATGCAAATTTATGTAAATTCATTAATGCAGTGACATTATAGCTGAACTCATCTTCCACCTATATAGACTTCCTCCAAAAGCTAGAACGTATTCCTACTGACTATTATAATACCTGATATCTAGTTCTGTACATGATATTAGAGCTTTGAGGATTGGTTACTAATTAGGTCACCCATTTATTATCAAAATATGAAAATAATGCTTATTAATAAAAGATGATATTATGTACAACAACACCAAGAATGTGTAATACAATTTCTAATTAATGTTTAAGATGTTAATATTTTTTCTGCAATTCCCCTGGTATTCAAAGTTTAAATGAACATTCATGACCAATATTAAAACCGATAAAAATCAACCGAACCCAATAAAGCTAACAGAACCATTAGAAACCAATAGAAATGAATACCCAACGGTCTCATCTAGCATCTATTGGTTTCAAGGGTTTCAATAGACACCGATAGGACCAACAGGATTTCATGTCTGTTTGTTTTTGTTGGACTTGTTGGATGCAATTTGTTTCAATGGAATTTTATTGCCTCTGTTGTAACAATGCCAACACAAACTAAAAGATTACCAATATAGAAACCAACAAAAATGCTGTGTTGGTTTTCTTTTGGTTTTTATGTGATTTTCGACCTGGGATGGAACAACAACTCTGAGGAAAAACGAACCTTCTTATTAATGCAATAGATATTGTTATATCATTATATTATTATCATTATTATTCTTATGTTCGGAAAACGAACTCGTCGTACCATACCCTTCAGAGCAAAGGACCTTTTGTGTAGCTTGTTAGTAAGAACAAACCTTGGGGTATCAACCTTCGTATTCTATCTGATAAATAGCTATGCGCTCGTTCGCGCCATCAACCACGGCCAGGGTATCATCAGCGTGATCAATGCAGAGCCCCCTTATCTTATAGAATCCTCGAAATCCACCAACATGTGCGATGAGATTGTGATTTTTTGCGTCAAAAATCTCAACCAACTCTTGACTTAAATCTAATCTTCCTAACAAGGAAGACTGCCGTGTAGTAATGAAGATGTTGTCATGTCTGTCAAATGCAACGCCATGACAAGACCGTGTATTAGCAATTTTGATTTTATATAATATTTCCCCTTTTAGTGTGAATACATGCATCCCCTTTGCTTCATCAGCTACGTATAATTCATCTAATGAGTTGAGGGCAATGAGTCCAGGTTTCTTAAGGTAGTTTTTACCAAACTGCCTTATGTGTGTGCCATCTTCGTCGAAAACATGAATAAGTCCGTCACTCTGATCAGCCACGTAGATATAACCTGCTTTATCACGGCAAATCCCCGTCGGTTGTGACTGCCTCGACTTTCCTATAGTCCACATTTGGCACCTATCTCCTCGTTTCTCGTACTTCAGGATGCATCCATTCCTACGATCTGTGAATAGAAATGTTGGCTCTTCAATTGACAGCGCCATGATTCCGTATGGTTGCATTTTGGATGCTGTGTTCGGTAGCCCGTCTTTCCTCGAGCAAAGGACCTCAATGTTCTCTTCAGAGTCGACTTTGCAGACACATCTGCCCTTTCCGTCAGTCACAATATAGCATCCAGCTTGGCAAAGAAGGTCCCGGGGACTAGTCATTACCTTTTCCACTGAAATTGTTTTTAGTAATGTTATTTTCATTTTTTCTCGGTATCCCGTCGTTGAACTTTGTGGAGAAATTTCAGAAGTATCTGATGATAAAATCATAGAAATATTTTGATACCACGCAAATTGATTCTATTTATTGTGGCCATTTCACATGAACCTTGTAATCTAAGTAAAGTTTAGTTTGTTTTATGGTAACATTCTTTGTTCAATTTTCATTCGGAATAAAGAACCTTCGAACTAAAGAACTTTCAGAATAACAAATAATATAAACAATTAACGTCATTCGGGATTGCAGCAGAGGTTCTGTCAACATTTTCAATGATTGGAACTGGGACTTTTGGGGGGAGAAAATGAGGAAATAACATATCATTTTAAGAGTATATCATCATACAGCATTAAGATTATCAATGCAGAATCATAATTCTAATGAAATAAGAAAGGTGATCCTAAACCTTTGGAAGAAAAAAAAATCTAGCAGCTTTAAAAAAAACCCTCTTATGCTGAATTTTAAAGTTGGCGTTTTTGCAGTCGTTTTCACTGTTAACTGTAAAGATATAATGTGGTTTCTGGAGTAGAGTCATTGGCATTGGTTTTATTTCTATTCGTGATTTTATCTTTCTTCGGGATTGCTGCACAGGATTCTGTAGACAATTGGTAGATAACCTTTTTGACAAGGATTGACAGGTAGAAAGGTTGCACTGATGCGCGTTGCAAAATTATGTGCAATAATGTTTTAGTAGTGTATGTATGTGTTTGTGTGGAGGTGTGTGTAAATGTGTGTGTGTTTGTATGTTTCTCTGTGTGTGTGTGTGTGTGTGTGTGTGTGTGTGTGTGTGTGTGTGTGTGTATTTTCTACGCATACCTGACAGATCCAGTTCCTGGAAAACGGCTGAATTTACTGGCGACCGGTTTTCTGCGTCATTGTGTGAGCACGGGGTAGTTACTGTATCCTGCTCCTTTTCATTCGAGTTTTTCATCTCTGTTCTCAACAAAGTTCAAAGGTAACAAAGCAATTACTTTTGGTGGCCAGTCAATGAATGGAATTAAGAAAAAATTATTTTCTTTTAAGAAAAATAAAGGAATAATGTAATTATGTTCTTTCAGAGTTTGTCTTACTGCTATTCTGAATGACCACGTGCAGATAAGATTAGTAGACATAAATGAAACAGAGGTGTTCGCTTTGAACATGGTGAAACGCCTACATAACGCTGTTGACTAATCTTAGTTTTTTTCTCTCTCCCTTTTTATGTTGAGGGAAATTTAGTACCTGTGATATGCAGTAAGGTAACATTTACATTCATTTTAAATCATGAAATATGTAAAAGTCAGAAAAAAAAGGAAAATCGTTGATGAAAGACATGACGTATATTTGAATGACGAAACGGCTTTCAATCGCTACCTAGCCGTGTGGTGTTTTTTTTTTCTGCTACTGTTAGTCATTGGTGTTGATTCTTTAACTATTCCCTGTTTTTTCTTCATTCA
This sequence comes from Diadema setosum, assembly GCA_033980235.1. Classification (NCBI taxonomy): domain Eukaryota; kingdom Metazoa; phylum Echinodermata; class Echinoidea; order Diadematoida; family Diadematidae; genus Diadema; species Diadema setosum. Next base: position 24,527,507 of record CM067076.1, read on the forward strand.
ACATTGCAGCATTGATTCTTTAGCATTTGACAAGAAATTGAGAAGTGAAAATGTTGCACTACGTTTCTTAACAAAATCGTATAATTGTTGTCCGTAATTTTCTTAACTGTGTACCTGAACAGTTTGTTTCCTGAGTACCAGGAGCTAATTCTCCCGACGATCTAACCCGCTGACTGAGTTTCTTGGTTTGCAGCACCACTGTGTCAAAACCTGGTGAATTCCAGGTCTTGCTCCTTTCCTTTCGAGTTTCCTTCTCTTTTTCTGACGAAGATTAAGGAACAAACAAAAGCAATAGCTTTTGACAACCAGTCAAGAAATATACCAATTCGTAATTCCACTTTGCGCATGAGCAGAATAAGGTAATTTGTACCAACAAGCATTTTGGTTTGTAAATTCACTGAGACAAACATCTGCGTTGCGATGATCATTCATGTAATCCTTATCTAAATGGTGCTTGCCAGCACATCCACCTGACAGCAAGAGTGGTATTTCGCAATGTAAAAGGAAATGGGCTGTTATTGCATTCAATAAAAACAATGAAATGGATGCCTGATAAATTGTCAACTGATGGAGTATTCTGATCACCTGATCTAAACGCAAGTTCATTCTTTGTTTGAACATGAATTCCATAAATTGTTAGGTCTGGCAAGCTTATGCATTATATGCTACTTTGAAAATGAGTGAAGTGCCTAACCAACTGAGTTAGAAAGGTCATTTGCACCAATGTGTACATGAGCTAATTACAAACTGGCTTATTGAACTATAGCAACTGTAAAGTTATGTGATAAGTTTCGAATAAGAACAAGTGTGGCAAAAATAATAAAAAATAACTTTTCAAAACCTGTGAACAAAACTTTCTGAGTTTTTTTTTATTTTTCGATTGTTGGTGCACACTATTATAGTCTTTGCAGTTGGAAGTTATTAATATTCGGTTTTTTCCGTTAGTTACAACAACAACAAAAAATGATTGAACGTTGAACGGTAGGTTGTACTAATCGCGTTATAAATTATTATTCATTGTGTGTGTGCGTGTGTGTGTGTGTGTGTGTGCGCGCGCTAACGCGCGCACGTTTTTTGTTTTTGGGTGTTTTTTTTTTTTTTTTTTGCTTTTTGCTTTGTTTTGTTTTGTTTTGTTTTGTTTTTAACTGTGTACCTGACAGATCCGGTTCCTGGACAAATGTAGCTAGATTTTCCGACGATCTACCCAGCCGACGGAGTTTCCTGACGGCCTTCAGCTTCATTGCGCCAAGAACAGGTGGAGACAGTGTCCTGCTTTTTTCCTCTTGGACTTCCACCTCTTTTCTCGACGAAGATTGAGGAGCAAACAATATAATAACTGTTAGCAACCAGTCATTGGATGGAACTAAGGAACGATTTTTGCTACGTCTGTTCTTTGTCTTTAAAAAAGGCTGAGGAATACATATTTTTATCATCAGTTCATCATCAAGCAATTTTGGATTTAAAAATGCAGGTTTTTAATCATACTGTTGACTAAATCATTTCATCCTTTTTGTTGTCTTAAGAACAGGTGTTGATTTTCAAAGAATTTAATATCCTAATATGTGATATGATACTTAAATAAGCTTGTCAAAAGATGTAGTATGAAGTATACTCAAAGGCCTTTGAAAAACACATGGGGGAAAATGTCTTTGAAAATAGACTTACAAACTTTGTACTGTCCTTTTGACATGGAGGTTCGTATTCTTTTTGTGCTCTTAGCTGTCAAGATGCTATTGTAGTTGATACCGTATACAGTCAATAATATTTGGTATTATTTCTATTCGTGGTTTAAGGTTAATTTGAAATTGCTGGTATTCAAGGATTCTTATACATTTGTCAAGAAATTGTTTTGATCCGTAGAAAGGTAGCATACTGAAAGTCACTAATATAATGAATTTATTAGTTGTGTGTAGTTTCTAACTGTGAACCTGGTCTTTCAGCCGATGGGGTTTCCTGGCTTTCTCCATTATTGGGTGAACACGGAGTTGTTACGGTGTCTTGCTCTTTTCCATCCGAGTTGTCCATCTCTATATTCGACGAAGATTAAGCACCAAACAAAGCAAACTACTGGTTACCATTCCATAATGGAACTACGGCAACTCTTTTTTTTTTTTAATTCAAGAATTTATCATAATGGATAGGACAGGGAAAACATATCATTATTAGAAGTTTATCACCATGCTAATCTAAGCGACAAAATAACCATTGTCAATCAGGTAGGTTACTAATTACAACTAAAACAAAAGCGGTGTTTCCCTGAAAACAACTTATTAAAGCTGCTGACCATTTTTTTATTTTCATTTTATATCGTTAGAACTATTTTGATGATTTTGAAAGAAATTTACTACCCATGGTATGAAGTATGATTATGATTATCATTACTCTGTTGAAGTTCATCAAACAACTACAAAGGAAAACATTGAAAGACGTAACAACACAAAAAATAAATAACAAATTACATTTATAACAATGTATAGGCCTACATTGATACTTTGCTTAGACAAGATGTGTAAATGAACATGCAGGGCACATAAAAATAAGTCACAGACAAGACATATAGGAAGCATAAAGAAAAATAAAGTAGGCCTATATTATGAAGTAATGTTTAGAACTCAACTCGGTATATCCTATATATTGTCCCCGCAACACGAACATAAAGAAATAAATGTCAAATTTAAACTTTCATAACTTTCTGCTACTTAAAGTGGATTTTGTTAATTTGAATCTTATAGTGGCTTTGGAATCTGAGATCAGGCCACCTTTTAGAGGTATTTTTGCAGCGATTTTCCGCGACACTGGGGACCAACCATCGCTTACATGTTGTGTTTATGTAGGTGACTATCTAGGTTTTTGTCTGTTTCGGCACACAGATGCTACCACAATGTTACAAAATATTGACAAAAATAAACATGGTTGATATTTGCATAGTATGAACAGAATTTTTATGTCGCAGTTAAACCCACGTTAATTGAAGCGGTAATCCACTTTGCATGTAAGTTTGTTCTAAAATTATTTCTTCTATCTGCTTAAATCCATTTCTTTCATCTCTATAAAGTATTTGCAATCAGTGCAATGTGAAAGAACATGATGACCACGTTGACCCTGTTTGAATGTCGCAAGTAGTCGAAATCAAAGAGAAAATGAAGTTTAAAAAGGAGTTTTACCTGTGTTTACTTCGACGTTACCACATCCTGTATAGCACAATGGAGGGATCTTCTCCAACAGGTTAAAACACTGCAAAGAATCGGACGATTAAGACCTGAACCTTTCGACACCTGCCGAGTGGAATGAAATAGTGTCAATTCATTAGTATACTCTGTTCAAAGTTCACAGAGAGCTGAGGCCATTGGCAGTTGCATATATCCGTACCGAGGAGTGGAGGGTCGGCGATACTTACCACACACAATTAAGCATAAGTACAAGCCCCTAGCGTAATACGCACACGCGCGCGGTGTTTATTTTATATTGTATCGTATTTTATCATATTATATTATATTATATTATGATACAATATTTATTATACTACATTACATTATATTATATTACACTATGTTATATAGGTTTTCCCGGCCAATTTCGCACTTTCAATTTAGCGAAAATCCTCGTCACTGCACATTCTGTCATTCAAAATTGTAACTTGTTCATTCAATTTAGCGTTTCGATCAATGAAATTCGCACATGTGTCTTTCGAATTCGTAAAACGGGCATTCAAATTGGCACGTGCTCTTCAGTCATTCAAATTCGCCAGCACTGGCGGAAATGGTTATATTTCAGTCATTCAGTTTCGCGTATGGGCAGTCAAATTCCAAACATGTTCATTCAAATTGGCTTAATGTTATATCTATTTTGAAAAGGTGAGAACCGTTATTTATACGTATTTAAACGTGAATTTTTGTTTCATCCACACACTGTTAAGTATATAGTAAAGGTATCTTTGACCATGAATAACTCAAGTTTGTTGTTATGTAACGCTCCTCTTCTTTCATACATGACTGTTATCAGAACTATACATGCACCAGTACCATAGATTCACTTCACTTTCTTATGTCCAGTCATGGCAGCACGAGTTAGATACAGGCGTATCTCTCAAGAAGACAGGGAAAGAATCATAGAAGTACTTGAGGGTAATAACCTTGATAAAGTGATGGCTAGAGCTGATCCAAGAACTTTATTCCTAATGATGATTAACGCAATATAGCAACCACCAAACGAAAGTAATGAAATCTGTAGATGAAAGAAATAATCACGATGTCAGTTGAAACCTCCTTCTCCCAATTAATGTCAAAACAAACTTAAGATTAATGTATGCGTGAATGAAATAATGCTATCGAACATTTTAAACAGATACACATACATTGTGTTTTGAAATTACTGTTGCAAAGATGATATCAGAATAAAGAATGAATACAAAAATGTGAAAAGTTATATGATGCCTGTAAGCAATACCTATATGATGAATGAAAATGAAAAAAAAAAGGAATGAAAGCATAAACGTGTCTGCTAAATTGACTGCAGTAAACGCGAAATTGGATGCCCAAGAATGAATTCGAATGAACGAGCGCAGCGTATACGTGATCACGTGACTATATCATGCTAAATTGAATGAACGATTCTCGAAATGGTGCTTGTCTTACGAATTTGAACTGAAAAAGTGCTGATTCGAAGGATGTTCAAGGTAATTTGAATGCTCCAAAATGAATTTGAATCAAAAGATTATAACATTGAAATACGGAACATGCCATAGGCTAAATTTTACTAAATTGAATGCAGCAATAAGGAATTTGACTGAAAAAGTGCGAAATTGGCCGGGAAAAACTATATTATATGCATTATATTATATTCTGTTATATTATATCGAATTAAATCAAATTAAATGGAACTTAATTGAATTATATTACATATAATAAATGGGAATAAATGGATACACATTTTTGTATCACAGATAGTTTCTTATTTCTATGGGATTTATGTATATTGATGAATTCAGTTATTTGAAACAATTATCACCAGGGGGCATGAAGCCGTTTTCATAATGGGAAGGCGGTCAAAACTTCGAAGCTATGTGCGAGGAAGGGGAGCGACCGAGGGGGGGGGGGGGGGGGTGGTGTAGGAAGGGGTACCCCTTGATCTGCATTTTCAGATCTGTAATTCGTTTTCTATATGTTTACTTTTGGTAAAACATTTCTACTCATATTCGATGAAATGTGCAGGGAGAGGGAATGATATGGGGACAGGTCCCCTCATTCATGAGGGCGATTTTGCATAGACCTGAAATTCAGAGGTCTGATATATACCATTTTGGTGAAGTGTTCGATTTTTGTTTCTAAGAAGAAAGTAAGACATTCAGGTAAATGCGTGGGGGAACCTCCAACAGAAGGGCATTTTTTTATTTTTTTTTTTTTTTTGCATTTTCAGACTTGAAATTCAGAGATCTGGTGCATGCTTTTGGTGAAATATTCTATTTTTGTTTTTATCAGGAAAGTAAGAAAAATATATGTGGCGGAGAAAGGGTGTGGGAGCGGGGATGCACCTTCCCACATGAGGGAGATTTTAGCATTTTCAGACAGGAAAATCAGATATTTGTTGCACCCTTTTTGTAAAATATATATAGGGGAAGGGAGGGAGATTTTGCATTCAACGAACTGATACACACTTTTGGTGCTTTATTTGGAGTGCACGTCACGAGAACGACACCCACGAGTCATACAGCTCATAAGTCACACAGATCACAAGTCATACAGCCCACGAGTCATACAGCTCACGAGTCATACAGCCCACTAGTTATACAACCCACGAGGTCTACACTGGTTAAATAAAGCCCACGAGTTCGACATCAAGTAAAATAAGCCCATGCGTTCGACACTACACCCACAAGGCTCAAGAGAACGTCACCATGCAGACAAAGTCCACGAGACCGACATTACGCTAAAAGAAAAGGCTCACGAGACCGACACTATGCAAACAAAGCTCACCAGACCGACACTAGGCAAAAGAGGCCCATGAGCCCGACAAAGAGCCTTGTAGAGCCCACTAATGTCAAAATCGCCCACTAATGTCAAAACAACCACTAATGTCATAACACGTCGACGACAAATGTCAAAACAACCACTAATGTCATAACGCGTCGACGACAAATGTCAAAACAACCACTAATGTCATAACGCGTCGACGACAAATGTCAAAACAACCACTAATGTCATAACACGTCGACGACAAATGTCAAAATCGGATCAACCACTAATGTCATAACACGTCGACGACAAATGTCAAAATTTCCATTTTTACTGCAAATGTCATAACACGTCGACGACAAATGTCAAAATCGGATTAACCACTAATGTCATAACACGTCGACGACAAATGTCAAAATTTCCCAATTTTCTGCAAAATGTCATGACGCGTCACAAGGGCGGATCGAGGAATTCCATAAAGGGGAGGCGTCTTTACAAAATCAAAGGCTGGCGTGACCCTCGGCCCCCTCCCCCCCCCCCCCCCATTTTCTTATTTTTATTTCTGTTGTCTTGACAAAATAGAGAGAGGGGGCTCTAAAGGAGGATGCGCCTCCTCTAAATCCGCGATTGCGTCAACCACAAATATCAATATTGGATTAACCACAAATGTCATAACACGTCGACCACAAATGTCATAACGCGACAGAGGGGCGGATCCATGAATTCCGTAAAGGGGGGGGGGGGGGGAGGCGCCTTTACAAATTCAAAGGCTTGCGCGACCCCCCTTTTTTTTTGTTTCTGTTAGTGAGGGTGCACGAGAGGGGGAAGCGCCCCCTCTCGATCCATCATTGCGTCAACCACATAAAATTAAGGACAAACTCATTGCTTGCATTACAGGGGGGAATCCAGGAATTTTGTAAAGGGGAGGCGTCTTTACAAAGTCAAAGGCTGGCGCGACCTTACCCCCTCTCCATTTTCTTGTGTTGACGAAATAAAGAGAGGGGCACTAAAGGGGGATGCACCCCCTCTCAATCCGCGATTGCGTCAACCACAAGTCAAAATCGGGGATTAACCACAAATGCAATAACACGTCGACCACAAATGTCATAACGCGTCACGGGGGGGGGGGGGGGATCCAGGAATTCCGTAAAGGGGGGGGGGAGGCGCCTTTACAAATTCAAAGGCTTGCGCGACCCCCCTTTTTTTTTTGTTTCTGTTAGTGAGGGTGCACGAGAGGGGGAAGCGCCCCCTCGCGATCCATCATTGCTTCAACCACATAATACAATGGAAAAGCTCATTGCTTGCATTACAGGGGCGGATCCGGAAATTTTGTAAAGGGGAGGCGTCTTTACAAAGTCAAAGACTGGCGCGACCTTCCCCCTCCCCATTTTCTTCTTTTTAGTTCTGTTGTATTGACCAAATAAAGAGATGGGCACTAAAGGGGGATGCGCCCCCTCTAATTCCACGATTGCATCAACAACAAGTCAAAATCGGGCATTAATCACAAATGGAAACACGTCGACCACAAATGTCATAACGCGTCACAGGGGTGGATCCAGGAATTCCGTACGGGGGGGGGGGGCGCCTTTACAAGATCAAAGGCTGGCGAGACACTCCCCCCCCCCCCCCATTTCTTATTTTTATTTCTGTTGTTTTTAACCTAATAATTATAGTGAGGGTGCACCAAAGGGGATGCGCCCCCTCTCGATCCATCATTGCGTCAACCACAAATGACTAAACTCATTGCTCTCAATACAGGGGCGGATCCAGGAATTTCGTAAAGGGGAGGCGTCTTTACAAAGTCAAAGTCTGGTGCGACCCTCCTCCCTCCCACATTTCGTTCTTTTCATTTCTGTTGTCTTGATGAAATAAAGAGAGGAGGCACTGAAGGGAGATGCGCCCCCTCTCAATCCGCGATTGCGTCAACCGAAAATGTCAAAATCGGAGATTAACCATAAATGTCATAACACGTCGACCACATGCAAATGCCAAACTTTTCAAACTAATTGCAAATGTCATAATGCGTCAGAGGGGTGGATCCAGGAATTCCGTAAAGGGGATGGCCGCCTTTAAAAAATCAAAGGCTTTTAACAAAATATAGTGAGGGGGCACCAGAGGGGGACGCGCCCCCTCTCGTTCCATGCTTGATTGCGTCAACCACAAAAATCAAAACTCATTGCTTGCATTACAGGGGCGGATCCAGGAATTCCGTAAAGGGGAGTCACCTTTACAAAATCAAAGGCTGGCGAGACCCCACCCCATTTTCTTATATTTATTTCTGTTGCGTTAACAAAACATAGCGAGGGGGCACCAGAGGGGGATGCGCCCCCTCTCGATCAGCGTTTGCGCCAACCGCAAATGTCAAAATTGGATTAACCACAAAATGTCATAAGACGTCGACCACAAAAATGTCGAAATTTCCAGATGTACTGCAAATGTCATAACGCGTCACAGGGGCGGATCCAGGAGTTTCGTAAAGGGGAGCCACCTTTACAAAATTAGAACAGCCGCACCCCCTTTTTTTTTCTTTTTATTTCTGTTGTTTAAAAAATGAAAGAAGGCAGCAGAGACGAATGCGCCCCCCTTCGATCCGCGATTGCACTATAGGGGCGGGTCCAGGAATTCCGTAAAGGGGAGACGCCATTAAAAAAATCAAATACCTGCGCAAGCCACCTCTCCTTTTTCTTAATTCAATTTCTTTCGTGTTTACAAAAGTAGAGACGGGGAGGGGGTATACCGCCCCCCTCTCGACCCGCGACTGCGTCAACCACAAGTTTTTGGCAAATCTCGTTGTTTGCATTGCATGGGGAGGAACCAGGAATTCCGTAAAGGGGAGGCCCCTTTACAAAATTAAAGATTGCCGCACCCCCATTCTTTTTTTTCTTTTTTTTTAACGTTTAAACAAAAGAAATAAAAAGAAAAATAAGGGGGAGGGGGATTTCGCAAGCCTTTCATTTTGAAAAGACGTCTCCCCTTTGCGCTTTAAGGAATTCTTGGACCTGCCCCCGTAATGTAAGCAATGAGTTTTGACATTTGTGGTTGACGTACGCGATTGCGGATCGAGGGGGGAGGGGAGCATCCCCCTCTGGTACCCCCTCTCTATTTTTTGTTTTGTTTTGTTTTTGTTGGTAAAACAACAGAAATGAAATAAAAAAGGGGGGATGCGGCATAACGCGTTACAGGGGCGGATCAAGGAGTTTCGTAAAGGGGGGGGGGGGCGTCTTTACAAAACCAGAACTGCCGCACCCCAACCCTCCATTTTTTCCATTTTCTATTGTTTTAACTAAAGAAAAAGAAAGAGAGGGGAGCGCCAGAGGGGGATGCTCTCCCTTCTCGATCCGCGATTCGGTCAACCACAAAATGTCAAAACTCATTTTTGCTTGCATGATAGGGGCGGATACAGGAATTCCGTTAAGGGGAGGCGCCCTTACAAAATCAAAGCTGCTGCATCGTTTGCATTACAGGGGTGGATCCAGGAATTCCGTAAAAGGTAGACACCTTTACAAAATTAAAGGCTTCCACCCCCCCCCCCCATTTTATTTATTTTTGTTGTTTTAACAAAAAGAAAGGGGGGGCACCAGAGATGTACCAGTCCCCTCCCAATCCATGATTGCGTCAACCACAAATGTCAAAACTCATTGCTTGCATTAAGGGCGGATCCAGGAATTCAGTAAACGGGAGGCGCCTTTACAAGTTATAATGGCTGCCGCACCCCCATATTTTATTATTGTTTTAAAAAAAGAGAGGTGGCATCAGAGGGGGATGCGCCTCCTTCTCGATCCGCGATTGCGTTAACCATAATATCAAAACTAATTTCTTACCGTACAGGGACGGATCCAGGAATTCCGTAAAGGGGAAGCGCCTTTACAAAATTTAAATCTGCCGCACCCCCCTATTTTTTCTTTTAATTTTTCTATTGTAAAAAAAAAAAAAAAAAATGAAGGAGTCACCATAGAGGTATGAGCCTCCTCTCGATCCGCGATTGGGTTAACACAAAATGTCAACACTCATTGCTTGCCTTAGAGGGGCGGTCCAAATTCCGTAAAGGAGAGAAGCGTTTATAAAATCAAAAAGTTGCGCAAACTGCCTCGCCTTTTCTTTTTTTTCATTTAATTTCTTTTGTCTTAACAAAAATAGAGACGGGGAGGGGGTACCGTGTCCCCCTCTAGATCCGCGACTGCGTCAACCACAAGTTAATGGCAAAACCCATTGTTTGCATTACAGGGGGCGGAACCAGGAATTCCGTAAAGTGATGGAGGCTCCTGTACACAATTAAAGACTGCCGCTTTAACTATCGTTTAAACAAAAGAAATAAAACGATATTGATAAGGGGGAGGGGGATTGCGTCAACCTTTCATTTTGAGAAGACGTCTCCCCTTTACGCTTTACGGAATTCCTGGACCCGCTCCTGTAATACAAGCAATGAGCAAGCATTTCTGTTGTTGTTAAAACAACAGAAATGAAAAATAGGGGTGCGGCAGGTTTTAAATTTGTCAAGGCTCCTCCCCTTTACAGAATTCCTGGATCCGCCCCTGTAATGCAAGCAATGAGTTTTGACATCTTGTGGCTGACGCAATCGCGGATCGAGACGGGCGCATCCCCCTCTGATGCCCCCTCTATTTTTTTTTCTTCAAAACAACATAAATGATAAAAAGATGGGGTGATGCGTCAGGCTTTAATTATGCAAAGGTGCACCCCCTCCCCTTTACGGAATTCCTGGACCCGCCCCTGTAATGGAAGCAATGAGTTTGGTCATTGTGGTTGACGCAATCATGGATTGAGAGGGGGCGCATCCCCCATGGTGCCCCCTCTATATATTTTGTTAAAACAAGAGAAAATGAAAAGAAGAAAATGGGGTGGTGTCTCGCGAGCCTTTGATTTTGTAAAGGCACCTCCCCTTCACGGAATTCTTGGATACGCCCCTGTAATGCAAGCAATGAGTTTTTCCATTTGTGGTTGACGCAATGATGGATCGAGAGGGGCCGCACCCCCCTCTGGTGCACCCTCACTATGATTATTCGGTTAAAACAACAGAAAAAAAAAATAAGGAATTGGGGGGGGGGGGGTGGGGACAGAGTGTCGCGCCAGCCTTGAAATTGTAAAGGCGCCCCCCCCCCCCCCTTTCCGGAATTCCTGCATCCGCCCCTGTGACGCGATATGACATTTGTGGTCGACGTGTTATGACATTTGTGGTTAATTCCCGATTTTGACTTTTGGTTGACGCAATCGCTGATTATGAGGGGGCGCATCCCCCTTCAGTGCCCCTCTCTTTATTTTGTCAACACAACAGAAATAAGAAGAAAATGGGGGAGGGGGGAAGGTCACGCCAGCCCTTGACTTTCTTGTGAAGACGTACGCTTCCCCTTTACAAAATTCCTGGATCCCCCCCCCACCCCATAATTTCAAGCAATGAGTTTTCGAGGGGGGGGGGGCTTCTCTCTCTGGTGCACCCTCACTATAGTATGTTAAACCAACGGAAACAAAAATAAGAAAAGGGGGGTCGTGCCAGCCTTTGATTTTGTAAAGCCTTCCCCCTTTTTTTATGGAATTCCTGAATCCGCCCCTGCGACGCAATCGCGGATTTAGAGGAGGCGCACCCCCCCCCCCCCCAAGTGCCCCCTCTCTTTATTTCGTCAACACAACAGAAATAAAAAGAAGAAGGGTCGGGCCAGCCTTTCATTTTGTAAAGGCGCCCTTCCCCTTTACGGAATTCCTGGATCCGCCCCCGTAATTGAAGCAATGAGTTTGATATTTGTGGTTGACGCAATCATGATTCGAGAGGGGGCTCTTCCACCTCTGGCTCCCTCTCACTATAGTATGTTAAAACAACAGAAATAAAGATGAAAATTAGGGGGGGGGGGGGGAGGTTGTCACGCCAGCCTTTGATTTTTTTAAGGCGCCCCTCCGCTTTACGGAATTCCTGGATCCACCCCCTGTGACGCGTTATGGCATTTGCAGTTAGTTTGAAAATTTTGACACCTGAGGTCGACGCGCCATGACATTTGTAGTTAATCCCCGATTTTGACATTTGCGGTTGACGCAATCGCGGATTGAGAGGGGGCGCATCCCCCATTAGAGCCCAATCTCTTTATTTCGTCAACACGACAGAAATAAAAAGAAGAAAATAGGGGAGGGGAGGGTCGCGCAAGACTTTTACTTTGCAAAGACGCCTCCCCTTAACGAAATTCCTGGATCAGCCCCTGTAATGCAAGCAATGAGTTTGGTCATTTGTGCTTGACGCAATGATGGATCAGGAGGGGGCGCATCCCCCTCTGGTGCCCCCTTTCTTTTCTTTTCTTTCTTTTTTTTTTTGGTTAAAACAACATAGATAAAAAGAAAAATATTGGAGGGGTGCGGTAGCCTTTAATTTTGTAAAGCCCCCTCCCCTTTACGAAATTTCTGGATCCGCCCCGTAATGCAAGCAATGAGTTTTGATATGTGCGGTTGACGCAATGATGGGTCGAGACGGGGCTCATCCCCTTGGTGCACCCGCCAGTGTTGCGCCAGCCTTTGATTTTGTAAAGGCTCCCCTCCCCTTTACGGAATTCCTGGATACCCCCCCCCCCCCCCCCCTGTGACGCGTTATGACATTTGTGGTCGACGTGTTATTGCATTTGTGGTTAATCCCCGATTTCGACTTGTTGTTGATGCAATCGTGGATTGAGAGGGGGCGCATCCCCCTTTAGTGCCCCTCTCTTTATTTCGTCAACACAAGAAAATGGGGAGGGGGAAGGTCGCGCAAGCCTTTGACTTTGTAAAGACGCCTCCCCTTTACAAAATTCCCGTATCCGCCCCTGTAATGCAAGCACTGAATGTGGTTGACGCAATGATAGATCGAAAGGGGGCGCTTCCCCCTCTCGTGCACCGTCACTAACAGAAACAAAAATAAGAAAAGGGGGTCGCGCCAGCCTTTGACTTTGTAAAGCCCCCCCCCCCCCTTTACGGAATTCATGGATCCGTCCCTGTGTCGCGTTATGACATTTGTGGTCTACGTGTTATGACATTTGTGGTAAATCCAATATTGATATTTGTGGTTGACGCAATCGCGGATTTAGAGGGGGCGCATCCCCCTTTAGTACCCCCCTCTCTTTATTTTGTGAACAAAGCAGAAATAAGAATAAGAAAAAGGGGGGCGAGGGTCGTGCCAACCTTTGATTTTGTAAAGGCGCCTCCCCTTTATGGCATTCCTCGATCCGCCCTTGTGACGCGTCAGGACATTTTGCAGAAAATTGGGAAATTTTGACATTTGTCGTCGACGTGTTATGACATTAGTGGTTAATCCGATTTTGACATTTGTCGTCGACGTGTTATGACATTTGCAGTAAAAATGGAAATTTTGACATTTGTCGTCGACGTGTTATGACATTAGTGGTTGATCCCATTTTGACATTTGTCGTCGACGTGTTATGACATTAGTGGTTGTTTTGACATTTGTCGTCGACGTGTTATGACATTAGTGGTTGTTTTGACATTTGTCGTCGACGCGTTATGACATTAGTGGTTGTTTTGACATTTGTCGTCGACGTGTTATGACATTAGTGGTTGTTTTGACATTTGTCGTCGACGTGTTATGACATTAGTGGTTGTTTTGACATTTGTCGTCGACGCGTTATGACATTAGTGGTTGTTTTGACATTTGTCGTCGACGTGTTATGACATTAGTGGGCGATTTTGACATTAGTGGGCTCTACAAGCCTTCTCTGGGCCGACACAGTGCCGTATATACGGCACTGGGCCGACCGACACGGACCGACAGGGTGAACAGCGCCACCTATAGACCAATTAATTGTATAGGGTGTCCAGATAATGGCATAAGGAAGATAGGAGAGATGGAAAATGAGAGTTGCTATCAGGGGGGTTTCCCCATCAAGTGCCCTCCCTCACCCCCTGAACTGTTAAAAATGTTTAATTAGTGTGTTTGCATGTTTGAGTGTTTGTGAAAAAAATAAACAAAATTCAGTTATAGTACACGAGTTGTTTTAACATTAATTTCGAAAATGCCAAAACACTCTCGTTTCCCTTTCCGCAAAACATATACCGGTATACACCTGCTATGGAAAAAAAAAAAAAATATATATATATATATATATATATATATATATATATATATAATGAAATTATGTGGACATTTAGATCAACCGACTAAATAATACCCAGGTGTAAAATGAAGTTGACAAGAAAAGGTTTCACAGTGTGGTCAATGTTGCTGCGCACACCTGCTTTACACGATGGAGGGGGAGTAGTCATTTTGAAAGGTGCTGATAAAGCATAAATTCACAGAAAATGATATAATCGTCTATTAAGGTATAGCTTTAAGGATTCGGGAAAAGAAGATGCATCCATGAAAGCAGCTATTCTATTTCATGAAAAGTGTACCGTTTTGAGGAGAATAATTTTACAAACACAAGCCACAAGTCGATGTGAATTGAATGTCATACATTATAGTTACAGGAAATAAAATACAAATTAAACTCTAAGCAGGCGGGTATTAGCAGGAAGATAGGATAGCTAATAAGACCTACTTAACAAGTGAAGCGAGGAAGAGAGGGGTCATCCCATGACACCGACACCCACAAGTCCACGCCCACGAGTTCGACATTTAAGACAGGTCCATGAGTCATAAAGCTCACGATTCAAGCAACCCCCGAGTTCGACACTATCATAGGCAAATAAAGTCCACGAGTTCGACACTAGGCAAAAACAGCCCACGAGTTCGATAGATACTACACGCTTAAGTTGTATAAATAGGTGTGGGCTGTACAACTTGTGGGCTGTATGACTGTCGGTCTCTTGACGTGTCCCGGAAAAAAAAACATGTACATTCTGTCCACCGTCTATTAGCCTATTAAAAATAGCACGATGGCATTTGAAATTAAACCATAGACTGTACATCGTTCTTGTCCTCTATCATTTGTCATTTCTTTTTTTTTTTGGGGGGGGGGTGGGGGGTGGGGTGGGTCCCATGTAGAGGACAATTTTATTCAAAAAAAAAAGAAAATTGGTATCAATGTCGATCCCCTTAACGTGACAGAACTGCCCTGTAAAGCCGAACATACAAACACATACTTGATATCGTTGATATTATGTAGATGGTGTTGTTCAATTAGCTACAATCTCTCGCTCGATAGCCGACGTGACGAAATTGCACCCACCAGTATGCAATTTTCCCCTTCATGGAACACAGTGTACAGGTACATATTTGTAACTGACATGTAGATAGCGCTGTTCATCTTGTCGGTCTCGTGCGCCTTCTCCGCCTAGTGTCGGTCTCGTGAACCTTTTTTGCCTAGTGTCGGTCTCGTGGGCTTTCTTTCCTTAATGTCGGTCACGTGAGCCTTTTGTGCGTAGTGTCGAACTCATGGGCTGCATGACTCGTGAGTCGTATAGCTCATGGGCTTTATGACTCATTGACCTATTTTGATGTCGGTCTCGTGGACCGTATGACTCGTGGATGTCGGTCTCGTGGGATGACCCTTTATCCTCCGCCATGTATGCCGTAGGATACTTTAGATTTAGCATCACGGTTACGCCGCCGCGGCGTCACATCCTTGGTGCACTCTAGCGGCCACAAACCTTGACGGATTTATTTGAAATTTTGTATGGAGGTTCATATGTATCTCCACGACACAGGTGGGTGATACTGCCTCTAGTATTCCGTCTGTTGCGACACGGATTGTCGCCCCTACACGGATTGTCGCCCCCTACACGGATTGTCGCCTGGCGACAATCTGTGACGCTTGTGCAGTACCCAGTTTTTGACCTCGAAGGCGACAATCCGTGTTGGCAAAAAAAAATTTGTTGCGACACGGATTGTCGCCCCGTCACAGATTGTCGCCCCGGGCTCGGGGTGGTTCCTCCGGTGTTAAGCTTTGGTGGGATGGGTATGACTGGTAAGTTGGGCGTATGTGTGTGTGTGTGTGTGGGTGTGCGTGTGTGTATGTGTATTGTGAGCTGCATGATATGTGATGTGTATGATTTGTTGTGTGTGTGTGTGTGTCTGTGTATGTGTGTGTATGTGTGTGTGTTTGGAGTATATATGTAGAAACTGTGCATGTGCGGTGGTCATAGTGGTAGTGGTTTGTTTGTCTGTGTGTATACGTGTGCCTGTATGCTTACGTGTGTATGTGGAATATAGCGGCGCTACTGTGGCAATACAAACGCCTTCAGAGTGTATGAGCACGTGTTTAAAAAATTCACACCAGCGTTGATCTAAAAATAACTAGTATGGGTGTGTGAACCAATATCAGCGGTGAGGCAGGCTAGGCGAGAGAGAGACCGAGAGAAAATACATGCGAGGGAGGTACCCTCCCAAAATGTTATTTGTCTTTGTTCATTTTTCACTGCAGTCATTTTCTTCCATCAGTCTTATAAAGAAGAACGTCCATACCACTATTCTTTGTCCCAGAATAGGTTTGGCATGCTTTATGCATGAGCGAATAATTTCCACACGCCGTAAAAAATTTGTCAATCGTTAGTTGATTTTAGCACAAACGAACTGCCATTGCACACCGCTAATACATACGTAATACAAACAAACACCAACAAACACTCGAACAAATCCTCACAATGCAAATAAACCAACTCAACACTTTTTTTCCTTGATATTCATTGATTTCATTCAAATCATTCATAAATCGACTCATTCTGGGTGTAACATGAAAAAAAAAGTTACAAATGGCAATTCGAAACAGAAACAAATCCATTTGTCAATTTATACCACAAATAATCTCACTTCAACATAGATAACTCCATTATAGACCAACCCTACTAACAATTTCTTCACGAGAAAGTTTTGACATGTAGGGCTCTACCAAACCTATATTCCTTGAATACATTGGTTTGGATCATGTAACACCTTCTTACTTACAAGGGCATATACATAAAAAAACACAAATACATTACACGAATCTAGAATGAAATCAGTCATAAAAAACCCGACCACCCCCTCCCCTCCCCACCCGAAACAAATCTAGGGCCTACATCTATCCTAAATATTAAATCCTACCAACATCTGTCATACCATTTATAACTATCCTTCTTCAAATCCAATCCCCAACCCACCAACCCCTGATTAAACAAAACCTAAATCATCCCACACCCACATTCACCAACCCAAATACATACACACACACACACACACACACACACACACACACACACACACACACACACAAAGGTTCCGTTATTCCGAAGTTTCGTTTTTTCCGAGGCTTCATTTTAATATCCGAAACACACAATTCCCCATATACCTAGAGGTTCGTTGATCCAAAAATGAAATTCGGAATAACGAACCTTCGGAATAATGAGCCTTCGGACGAATCAGCCTTCGAACGAATCAGCCTTCAGAGTAACAAACTTTTGCAATAACGAAATGTAACCCCCTTCCCACATACCGACGCACACCCGAACCAATACCACATTTCTTCCTGATGAAACGATTTCCCAATGTTGATAAATAAGACATAATGGACCATATGCAGAAAAGCAGCATCTGCCCGCACGCAAGCTCCACTCCGAATTCATAATACAAATCTGCCAAACAAACTCATCAAATTCAAAGCTGCTGATAAAATCAATATCAACGTTTATGCCAGCAACAGCTTACTAGTTATCCCTCCCCACGCGCAGCTAAAAAACACATACGCAAAAAACTGACATAATAAACACATTCTTCCATCACACACACACACACACACACACACACACACACACACACACACGCACGCACAAACGGATACTAAATTATCATGTGCACGCGCACATACACACTTCCTTGAAACCTCACCATGACTTTTTACATGGCATGTTTGCATGGATGTAGCCATGTAAGTTATGTGTTAGTATTTCAATGATTATGTCCAAAACGATATTACCCAGCAAAATGTGCTTCGAGGGCGGGCGACAATCCGTGTAGGGGGCGACAATCCGTGTCGCAACATCCGTCTTTTTTAAGGTAAAATGCAACATTTTGTGCATCTTTGTGTGCGCTCTAGAGGTCACATTGTTAACGGATTTTGTTCAAATTTGGTATGAAGGTCTACCATGATATGAGCTACAAGTCGAAATATTTTGGATGTGCCGCCCCCAGTGTTCCGTCTTTTATAGGGTCAAAGGTCATATTGTTGATGGATGTTTGTGTGCGCTCTAGGGGGAGCAAGAAGACAACCCTCGGATATCCACTGCTAACATCTCAAAACCTAAGTTGGTCTGTAATAAAAGCAAGCGGGGCTATTTCAATGTCCATTCCGTGGACCGGGTCCTCAGCTCATCAGGTGTTTGGAGGGGATGGTCATGGGCAGAAGAGGGTGCAAACGAAAGAAGGAGAAGAAAAGTTCTTTCTTTTTCACAAATAAAAACGGGGCAAAAGAATATCTCATGAATGAAAAAAAAAATATGAGGCCCTCAGACCCGTGGATTTCCACGGATCCTGCTGGTATGAGAATAATTATGAAGCGCTTCAATGTTTGCCAACATCAGTGTTTGTGTGTGCGTGTGTGGGTGTGTGTGTGTGCTAATTACAGAGTAATTAATTCGAAATACAGCGAAATTTTGAATTTTGAAACATTCATTTCTAGATATCCACAGAAGTCCTAATACAGATGTTTTAGCGTAATTTCCAGTACTAGTAATTTTTTTCAGTAAATTCTATGATTGTGTATGACGCACTAACTTTTCGTAGGGATTTAAATCGGCATTTTTTTTTTCTTCAGAACGTTTTAATGAAAATTGTAGACCTCCCTCTGATCCACCTTCCCCTCTGTTCACTTTAGCGTGTAAGTGATTATTGAATGTTATGGACTATATGAGATAGAAGAGCACAATCACATTTTCTATTTTCGTGAGGGCAGACTTCGGCCTTACATTTCTTTTCACTGTAAATAAGCTTTTACTAATGAGGTTTCATTCTGTCACACAATGCGAAGTCGTGGAAAAAGAAAAGCAATATGGCCGCAGAGATTTGTATCTATTTTATCACAGATTTTGAGACACAGGGACACGATTGGGTGTTATTAAGATGGGACAGTGTTGTTGTTGTTTTTTCATATGACTTAGTATTCAACATTTTGTAGCTGAGTCCATCATCCTTGGAGATGAAAAAGGTGACTCTTTGGTCAATTCTGTTCATTTTCTTTTTATAAACAATGCACTCCGCTGCTCTATTCTTCTATTTTGATGCCCAGGCAACTAAAGACCGATACTGGAGGCAAATATCTTATATCCATCCTCCTAAAGAGAGAGAGAGAAAAAAAAAGTAAAAGGAGTGAAAAAAGGAAGTCGGACTCATGAATTTCACATTTCTATTCCGCCATGTTGAGTTGTTTGCAATCCATAGACTGTGTCTACAGCTGATTCTTTATTTAAAAAACAACAACTGCGCATACTGTGTTCAGTGGCGGATCCAGAGGGGGGGGGGGGGCGCAACTAGTCTAGCTTCTGGACTTTTTTACTCGTAGGGGTGATTCAGTGTACGTACGCGACAAGCCGTATGAGGGCGTGACACCCGAGGATTGCGATACGCCGAGAACTGCGATACCCGACCACAGAACAATCTGTGTACCAGACCAGAGAACCTTCTTCATTGGGCGCGCAGTCTATCGATTATCGCAATCAGAAAATTTGTGCCCTCTCTTGGTTTATCGCACCAAGGAAAAGGGGACGGAGCCCAGACTAGGCGCAACCGGCGCACACCCCCTTTATTTTTCGTTAAAAACAAAAGAAATAAAAAAATGAAATGAAAACCGGAAGTGGCGCCAGAAATATTAGTTGCGCCCCCCCCCCCCCCCCCCCCTTTACAGAATTCCTGGATCCGCCCCTGGTGTTCATGTAAAAGGATTGACGAGCAGCCTTTATTGTATGGACTTTACACTCAATGGACACTGGATACTGGATGTCAAGGCAAATAAACTTTATGTAGTTTGACTGTATTTTGTTGTAGATTATTCAGTTCAGTTCAGTTCAGTTCAGTTTTTATTTCTGCATTTCAAAATCAATACAAATCCACAAATCAACAAAATACTTACATAGTCATTTACACAGCTAATATTCGTATCGTTTGGATCTTACATACATTTTTTTTTTTTTTTTTATTCAAGAACGAATATCATATATGAAAGGAAGCAATAGGAGATGATAAAAATGAAATGCAGGGGACCATCATCATAAGCTAAGCTTGACGAGGAAGATGGCCCCAGGTAAAGAGATACATAAGGAAAATCTTGCCACTCACTGAGTGGGGGGTAATTGTGCAAAGGGCACAAAGAAGAAATACATAAAGAAAATCTTGCCACTCACTGAGTGGGAAGTAATTGTGCGAAGGGCGTGCGGTGCAGTGCGGTGTGCATTGTGTTGGGATGAATCTTGGTTTGTACGTTGAGTGTTATTTTGTGTATCAGTGTGATGAGGTGAATATTACTTCAGTTATGGCCGTGAACTCATTGTTTAGGGTGTTTGTTGATCAGGTGGTATGAATATTTATGTGTCAGAAGTATACTGGATTATGAGGGTGTTTTTTAGTTCTCGTTTGAAAATGTTCAACGACGTACGTTGTTTTAAATTAGGCGGTAAAGAATTCCAAATATCTGGTCCATTGTGCTTTAAAGATTTTTGAGCTAAAATGATTCTGGGGTTTTCGAGATGGTAATCGGACGACTGACGTGTTGGATATGAATGAACGGTGAAATTTGGAGTGAAGAAGCCATCAAAAATTTTTGGAAGACAATTAAATGTATATTTATACATAAAAACAGCAGTTTGAAAGGTGTGAAGATCCTCAATTTTTAATGTTTTTAGTTGATGAAATAGGGGATTGGATGGGGATAAGTAACGGGAATTGGTAATCAAACGTACAGCACGTTTTTGGAGAGTAAGAATTGGATTAATTTTAGTTGAGCCACAGTTTCCCCAAACGATATTGCAGTATGTGATATGTGGTAAGATCAATGCATTGTATAGAATAGTCAGGGAATTTTGAGAAATGAAGTTTTTCAGTCGATATAAAATTCCTACAGTTCTTGAGACAGACGTGTGGATATTATGAATGTGATCGTTCCAAGTTAAACTCGAGTCAATTGTGATTCCTAAAAATTTAGTAGATCTTACTTCAGTTAAAGATAATCCATCAATATTGATATTATAACTGCTGTTTAATGTTCTGTGAAGCAGTAGGTTTGAAACGTATAAAATTTGTTTTAGAGACATTAAGGGATAATTTATTACATATAAACCATCGGGAGACTTTGTCTATTTCCGTGTTCAGAGTATTAAACAGTGTTTCGAGGTTCTCATGGGAGTAAAAAATATTAGTATCATCCGCAAAAAGTATAAATTTAAGAGTTTTTAATGTATTTATTATATCGTTAATATATACAAGGAACAGTAGGGGGCCAAGAATTGATCCCTGGGGAACACCACATACAATATTAGAATTCGGAGATTTAGATGACTTAAATAGTACATATTGCTTTCTGTTGGATAAATAATCAATAATCCAAGAAAGTGCTAAACCACGAATACCATATCTTTTTAATTTGTAAATTAATATATCATGATCTATGGTATCAAAAGCCTTTGATAAATCCATGAAAATTCCTATAAAATGTTTTTTATTTGCAAAAGATTCAGTAATCTTATCTAACAATTGAATTATAGCTAAATCGGTGGAATGGCCCTTTCTAAATCCAAACTGATTAGGTATAAGTAGGTCATTTACATGAAGAAAAATGTACAGGCGTTTATGAATAATTTTTTCCAGAATTTTAGAAATACTAGGTAATAACGATATTGGTCTATAATTTGTTAAAAGAGAAGGGTCGTCTTTTCTTTTGAAAATTGGAACTACTTTCGCAATTTTTAATGAGTTTGGGCATATTCCAGAAGACAGTGAAAGATTGAAAATGTAAGATAAAGGTGTGGTTATTTGTTTGATGATTTTCTTCAGTATATAAACACTTATTTCATCATGGCCACTAGATCTACTTGGCTTTAATCTGTTAACAATCTCCAGTATTTCTTCCTCATCTGTTGGGGTAAAGAAAAGGGATTTGTCGCAGTTTGGTGGAAGAAATTCAGTAAAGTTTGAATGAACATGTTTGTTTTTTATTTTTGAAGCTAATTGGGGGCCAATATTTACGAAGTACGAGTTAAAAGCATCAGATATTTCATCAGGGTTTATGAGTTCTTTGTTGTCATTATAAAAAACGGACGATGTTTCCTTATTATTTTTACCTGTTATTTCATATATAGTTTCCCATAAGCCATTTACGTTATCCTTTTGATTATCAAACTTTTCGGAATAATACATTTTACGAGAAATACGAATCAAATTACTGAGTATATTTCTATACTTTTTGTAATCTGTAAAATATTTTGTATTGTGGGTAGTAATCGCCAGTTTATACAATTTATTACGGGTTTTTATTGAATTGATGATTCCCTTTGTAATCCAAGGATGCTTGTTCTTTTTGCGTGTTTTTTTCTTAACTAAAGGAATGTTTTTTTGATAATAATATAAAAGTTTATCTAAGAAAATATCATAAGCTTTATCGGCGTTATTTTGAAGATACACTTCTTGCCATTCTTCCTTCACTAAATCAAGATTAAGTAATTCAATATTCTCGTCTGATTCTTTTCTGTACATTATCGGCCTGGGTTTTGAAATACTTTTGACGTTTTCAGAATAACGAAGAATAATGAATATCGGTAAATGATCAGATATATCATAATATAAGATACCATTAATGAATTTATTTACAGAAAAGTTATTAGAAAAAATATTATCCAACAAGGTTTTAGATGTTTGGGATATTCTTGTTGGGTTATCAATATGGGAATGGAAAGCATATGAAAAAAGAATAGTTTTTAATTTTACCGCTAAAGTATCTATTTTCGTCATATCAATATTATAGTCGCCCATAATATAAATTTCCATATTTTCTTGTGTAATCGTGTTGAGGCATTCATCAAAATTTTCTAAAAACATTTCGGTTTTATAATTTGGTGGCCTGTATATAACACCAATTATCTTATTTTTCATTTTATCATTAATGATTTCCACAAACAGGCTTTCACAACCTTCAATATCAATATCAGTTCTTATTTTTACTCGCAATTCGTTATATATATATAGGGCTACCCCTCCCCCTCTACCTCTCTTACGATCAGAGCGAAATATTTTATATCTATCAAGGCTAAACAAATTTGGAGACGTGTGCCCTAGCCAAGTTTCAGTTCTACCGATTGCGGAAAAGGGAAAATTTTGTAAAGAAAGAAGAAGTAATTCAAATGAATCAAAATTTTTGTTTAAGCTTCTAGCATTCCAGTGGAATAAGCTAAAATCTTTGATGGGGTTATAATTAGTGTCATCATTCCTATTTGTGGAATTGCTACAGGAATTATTAACATGACTTGCAGTGGAATCAAGTGAAGATTGGAACATATTATTGAAATCCGAAATAGTGTAGTATTTACTGTGATTACTTATGATACCCTGGTCAGGATGATCGTTGTTATGAGTCATGAGGATTTGAGTGCAAAGTTGAGAATGGTTGTTCTGGGGCCATGTATTTTGTGTAGTACGTTGCAATGTCTGTGCGTTATCATTGTATCAGTGTGTTATCAGTGTGTTATCATTGTAGTCTAATCAAAGTTCACAAACGATCGTTTCATAGTTGTTGTAATGAAGATAATACATCACTGGGAAAACATTGCTCAGAAATATTATGTACAAATCTGTTAAAGAACAGGATAACAAAGACTGGAAAAAAAAATGAGGAAACATGAATTACAGGGTCATAAAATCTTCCTATGGCGACCTCTTGAATGTCAGCAACTATCTCCCAGAGGACCTTGGTATTGTCTAAACTCAGCAGTTTCCAGGGACTCATTATATCAAGTGCATCGATGCAATTTCGTTGTTAAGACACCTTGACTATACATACATAGGCGAAGCATCGATGAAGCTGTTGCGCCGTCGAGGTTCTGGACTGTTTTTGTTGTTATTTTTTTTTTTCGTTTTCTATTATGATAGCTCTACACGTGTCATATGCCGTTTTCTGTAATTGCAATAGTCTACAGGGGGTCAATTTTTTAATTTATTGCCCGGAGAACTGCTCAGATGTGTATTATTAGAGAATGTAAATGAAAGTTACCACTTGCATCTCGAGCAAACATCATACATACCACCTTCAGTTGAAACTTAATTTCGGCTTCACTAAACCACCGAAACAAAACTCTACGCGGTGATACGCCGCGTACGTACGAAGCATCTGCAATGAACATTGAATGCTATAGAATCATAATTTTTAAACGCAATAAATGGATGCATTTTAAAAACGATAGAAGTTAGCGAGCTGTATTCGCAGCAAAGCAAGTTAGATATTACTGTGAGACAAAACGTCAAACAGAAATCAGAGAAGAAAACATTGCTTGAAGTAATAAGTAAAATAGGTGCATTTTAATCGATAAGTCTTTTTTACAGTGCATGAAGTACTATGTAATTCTACACATTGCCGGGGATATCATCATTATTATCTTCAGATTTTAGAATAATTATACAGATTGTTTGTATTATGCACATAGTTATTCACATCTTTGTTTATTTGTTTTACTCTGAAGGGCAGCTAAATAAGCGAGTGGATCCCTGGGGGGGGGGGGGGGGGAGAAGAAACTACAAGTGAAAACGGAAAATTAAGTCACTGTTATACAAACATATTTCACGGGACATACACATATATTTTCCATTTATTTCCAAATAAGGAGAAAGCATTTTCAACATAGTGAAACTTGTGTTTTTCTCATGCAAAATCCTACAATTCTATTCTGTGCTATAAAAGCAAGATTATAGGATAAATCCAAAATCATTCCCAGCCAAACTGTTTCTTTATCCACAATGTTTGAGATGCCACTAGTAAGATTTTGTAGGTGGTCTTGAAATATAAATCAGAGACTGAATAACCCGTATGCTATACCTAAATTTTTGAATTTCTAAATTTCCACATAAAGTGACGCTTAAATCTAGTTAGTCTATAAAATAATGTGTATCAATATCAGTAAATAGAATAAATCTTATTTCATATTTATCGATAGTGTATCTAGTTTCTATCTACATTACAGAGTATGTACAATATCAGACACTATAACTATATAGAAATAAATATATAAACATATATATAGGCGTACCTGTGTTTTGGTGCCTTGTCTGCTACCGGCGGTTTCACGCTGTCGCGATCTTCAGGCAGACTGACAAAGTGGTGTGTTTCTGTGCTCATGTGGCGCGGTGGATCGGTTTGACGCATGGATGGTTTTTCTTTTCCGGTGTCTGCATTTGGATATAAGCTCGGACCTTTTATTGAGTGCGTTTTTGTTTCGGATGATGATGGCCTTCTGATCGAGGCAGAGGTTGCACATGCCACTCCATTTTAGAGTTAAGTTTGACTTTTTTTTGGATGTCCCATGTCAGTGTGAAGTTTGCGCGTTTGTCTCTCAGGCTCCAGATGTATTTTGAGAGTTGGGTTTCGTTTTTGTATTTCTCGTTCTTGATGGAATCTGTCCTTGAAGGTACCCCCCGCCAGTCCGTTGTAGCACTTTTCCTCATTGTCATGCTTGACGGTTGCTTTATACACAGGAGCCGTTTCCATGCATCTTCCTCTCAACGGGCATTGTTTTTGGCGGCAGTTGCTTTTGGGTTTGGGATCGGTGTCATGTGACTTGGATTGTCCGATAACTCTCTGGTTGTGGGATCTTAGGACTGCGTCCATGTTTTTCATGCAGCTGTAGGTCACTTTTACCGTGTTCTTATTGAATATTGGGTTCAGCTTGTGCCCTTTGGGAAAGTGTTTGTTGATGAGCTTCAGAAATCCCCCCCCCCCCACATTTGTCTTAGTCGCTGCATTGTAAGGTGGGTTGAGCCACGTGATATTCCGAGTTTGCAGGCACAAACCCTTGTTGGTCGTAAAGGAGTCTGCGCCAAGACTACTATATGCACCACTTCGGCACTGTCCAATAGGCCCTGTGTTGTAGCTTCTCCCAACAAGGTTGTTGGGAGAGGCTGCAGTGCAGTGAGTGGTGCGTGTATTAGTCTTGGCACATGCAGACTCCTAATACGACCAACAAGGGTTTGTGCCTGCAAACTATGATATTCCTGCTCCTGTTTTTCCTTTTTCTTCTCTTTCCCTCTTCACTCGGTTTGGAGTACTTGATGTCTTTCTCGTAAACGCTTTTTTCAGGGCTACGTCGTACAGACTGATTAACCCCACAAAGCCAGAATTAGGCCGTGTTAGTAAAAAAATGCTCGATCGCATTAACAAGCTAATAAGAGACAAAATCAACCCAAACCAGTGGATAAACACAGCCGATGTGCTCTATTGGTACAACAAACTCCCGGACAAAGAGTCCCTGACCTTCCGGTTGTATTTGACATAATGGACATCTACCCCTCCATCTCAACCGAACTGTTGTCCACATGTCTGAACTGGGCCAAGAAATTCACCACCATAGAAGAGGATGAGATAGAAACCATAATGCACGCGAGGAGGACACTCCTATTTGACAACAACAACAAAGCATGGGAAAAACAAAAGGGACAAAAACAGTTCGATGTTTCTATGGGGGCTTTTGACGGAGCCGAGATATGCGAACTAGTTGGATTATATGCACTCTCACTCTTGAACAAAAAACTGAACACACACAGCGTAGGATTATACCGAGACGATGGGCTAGCAGTGCTCAGGAGAGCCTCTGGGAGTAGAGCCGATAGGGCGCGAAAAGACCTCATTAAAGTTTTGATGAGCTCGGTCTGCGCGTCACTGTCCAAACCAACCTCAAGGTAGTGGACTACCTAGATGTCACACTCAATCTAGACACTGGCACATTCTAACCGTACAGGAAACCAAACGACACCCCCTCTATGTCAATAGGGACTCCAACCACCCGCCCTTTACACTAACACAAATACCCTTGGCAGTTGAAAAACGCATATCGACAATATCTTCAAACGAAGACTTATTCCACAACGCAGCGCCACTGTACGACGTAGCCCTGAAAAAAGCGTTTACGAGAAAAATATTAAGTACTCCAAACCGAGTGAAGAGGGAAAGAGAAGAAAAAGGAAAAACAGGAGCAGGAATATCACGTGGTTCAACCCACCTTACAATGCAGCGACGGACAAATGTGGGAGGTAGATTTCTGAAGCTCATCAACAAACACTTCCCCAAAGGGCACAAGCTGAACCCAATTTTCAATAAGAACACGGTAAAAGTGAGCTACAGCTGCATGAAAAACATGGACGCAGTCCTAAAATCCCACAACCAAAAAGTTATCGGACAACCCAAGTCACATGACACCGATCCCAAACCCAAATCCAACTGCCGCCAAAAAGATCAATGCCCGTTGAGAGGAAGATGCATGGAAACGGCTCTTGTGTATAAAGCAACCGTCAAGCATGACAATGAGGAAAAGTGCTACTACGGACTGGCGGGGGTACCTTCAAGGACAGATTTAGGAACCATGTTAAATCCATTAAGAACGAGAAATACAAAAACGAAACCCACTCTCAAAATACATCTGGAGCCTGAAAGACAAACGCGCAAACTTCACACTGACATGGGACATCCAAAAAAAAAGGTCAAACTTAACTCTAAGAAGGAGTGGCATGTGCAACCTCTGCCTCGATGAGACGGCCATCAACATCAGAAAGAAAAAAGCTCTCAATAAAAGGTCCGAACTTATATCCAAATGCAGACACCGGAAAAGAAAAATCATCCATGCGTCAAACCGATCCACCGCGCCACATGAGCACAGAAACACACCACGTTGTCAGTCTGCCTGAAGATCGCGACAGCGTGAAACTGCCGGTAGCAGACAAGGCACCAAAACACAGGTGATATACGCCTAATATGCTCTGCTTTACAGCATTGAGCACTTTTCGATCCTCAACAAACCATAATTCCAGACGGATTGCTTATATCCAACGGATAAACATATATATATATATATATATATATATATACATATCGGTGGCGGATCTAGAGCGGGGCGCATCGGGCACGTGCTCCCTCTCTATTTGTTGTTAAAAAAAAAAGAAAAACAAGAAAGAAATGAGGTGAAACCCGGAAGTAGTACCAGAATTACTGTTTGCCCCCCCCCCCCCTTTACGGAGTTCTTGGATCCGCCCCTATATATATATATATATATATATATATATATATATATATACGTTCTTTAGTTATGGACAAACAAACGAAAAAGAAATACTACATTTGCAAACAGCTTCGCTCTCATATCCTTGGATGTTATCCGAATTTTACAATAACTAAAATAGGTTTTAGTGTTCAGAGCGAAATGACCGATGAAAGCTCTGTTTGTAAGTAACATCTTTTCTTTCCATACAGACTCTAGTACTCCGTACATTGTTTAATAATGTTAAAATCATATCACATGACTGTTTTAGATCAAGGTTTTTGAAAGGAGGTAAGGATGTCATGCTTAAATTGTAAATTTGTTACGACAAAAGGAGCAAACTGTAGGTGAGCAAGCTCAATGATCTTCGCTTTACATTCCTTCTGTTTTACCAGCCACCAGTCATGAGATCAGGGCTTGCAGGATAGGATATTTCTGCGGTACGAGAGCAGGAGGGCCAACTGCATGTTGTTGATTATTCAGACACCTCAATTTTCTATGGGTAAGCAAAAGCAAAAAATTCACAGGTGCATTTTTGCGAGTAATGACCGATGTTTAATGCCTTTCATTGGTGTCTTTCTGCGCAATACGAATGTTTATTTTGAACTCTATATGATATCATCATAAACCATAGTTATTTATAAATCAATATGTCAGATATTAATCGGTTGAGAATGATAAGGGCGTTAAGTTGCCACTAAACCCATAGTGTTCAAGACAACCTAACGCCCTTCTCATTCTCAACAGACGTTATGTGCTCTGTCGAGTTATTAGTAGTTTTAATTCATCAATGAATATCAATTCGGGTAGACGTCACGAGACCGACACCCACGAGTCATACAGCCCACAAGTCATACAGCCCACAAGTCATACAGATACAGCCCACGAGGCACGAGTTATACAGCTCACAAGTCATATAGCCCACTACTTATGCAGCCCACGAGTTCGACATCAGGTAAAATAAGCCCATCAGTTATACAGCCCATGAGTTCGACACTACACACAAAAGGCTCACGAGATCGACACTATGCAAACAAAGCCCACGAGACCGACACTACCCTTAAAAGGTTCAGGAGACCGACACTACGCTTAAAAGGCTCAGGAGACGGACACTAGGCAAAAGAGGCTCACGAGACCGGCACTAGGCAAAGAAGGCCCACGAGACCGACGGGATGAACAGCGCCACATATATATAGACCAATTGATTGTAAAGGGTGTCCAGATAATGGCGTAAGGAAGATATGAAAGATGGAAAAGGAGAGTTGCTAGGGGATTATCCCGCCAATTGCCCTCCCTCGCCCCCTCAACTTTTCACGAGTTGTAATTGTGTTGGAGTGTTTGTGAACACACAAAACGTATACCGGTATTTAAAAAAGAAGTAAATAAAATAAAATGTTGTGGACATTCAGATCAACCAACTAGAATAATACCCATGCAGGTGTGAAATGGAGTTAACAAGGAAATTTTTCACAAAATGGTCAATGTTGCAGTGCACACTTTCTTTACATGATATGGAATGGGAATACTACACTAGTCATCTGAAAAGGTGCTGATTTAGTACAAATTCACAGAAAATGATATAATCGTCTATTAAGGTAGCTTTAAGGATTCGGAAAAAGAAGATGCATCCATGAAAACAGCTATTCTATTTCATGAAAAAAATGTACCATCTTGAGGAGAATAATTCTACAAATACAATTAGCCACAGATCGAGGTGAATCGTTGGGATATACAATGTCTTCATCCTTTAAGTTACAGAATATTTACCAAAAAAATACAAATTGAACTCTGAGCAGGCGGGTACAAGCAGGAGGATAGGGTATTTGATAAGGAATACTTAACTATAATGAAGTGAGAAAGAAAAGGGCGAAAAAAAAAAACTTACATCCTGTCCATCGTCTATCGAGAAATTGGGAAAGCCTATTAAAAACAGCACGATGACATCTAAAAATCAAACCATGCATCGTTCTTGTCCTCTAATTTTTTTCATACATTTTTTTTTTCGGGGGGGGGGTCCCCATGAAGAGGACAATTTTATCTATTAAAAAAAGAGAGATAAATTGGTAACAATGTCGCTCCCCGTAGGGCGACAAAACTGCCCTCTTAAAGCCACACGTGTAGAAATACATAGTTACTTGATGTCGTTAATATGCAGATGGTGCTGTTCTACTAGTTACAATCTCTCGCTCGAAAGTGTGACGAAATTGCACCCACCAGTATTTAATTCTCCCCTTTATGGAACACCCTGTATAGATAATTGACGTGTAGATGGCGCTGTTCATCATGTCGGTCTCGTGAGCCTTTATTGTGTAGTGTCGGTCTCGTAGGCTTTCTTGCTCAGTATCGGTCTCAGGAACCTTCTGTGCGTCGTGTCGAACTCATGGGCTGTATGACTCGTGAGCCGTATAACTCATTGGCTGTATGACTCATGGACCTATTTTTGTATCGGTCTCGTGGACCGTATGACTCGTTGGTGTCGGTCTCGTGGGATGACCCCATAAATTCATGTATCCACTTGTCTTTCCATTATGTATTGCTCATCTATTTATAAGTACGGGCATTGACGGATGGCGGCGATAAGTAATTGCCAATATAGAAAACATTATTATATGGGATAGGATATTTGTCACCATGTCATGATCCTCAAGTTTTGTCTTATCACGTCATCATTAGCATTTACAAAATACTGCATGCTACAGGAGTGTTATATGTTTACCATACTCTCAATTCATGAAACGAGTAAGGTAAACATTTTCAATTACACGAAGAATTCGTAACCTTGTCATACTGTTTATGTGCTATGAATGTCAATTGCCAGACAGTTCTATAAGACTGCATTAACTGTTTAAAGTCCCTGAGACAGAAAGGATTAATCAAGACATACTCAAAATGTTTAAGATCAGAATGCCACCAAAATGTAGAGAATATTACAAAGTACAAGAAACACAGAAACTAATTTATTTCATGGCAGCATGCCTGCAGACGTGCAAGATCTCAGTATATCTTTTGAGAATGCACGTATTTATGGTAAGCGAAACGCAAGATCGATGGCCTCATACAATCCCACAAGCAAAAACACAAACAAAAAAGAAGATAAAAGAAATCTATGCTGCATGTTTTTGAGCCACCTTCTCTCTGAAAACGCTATCTCCCTGTAAACATTCATAGGAGGATATGTATCACTCCGAGAGGAGAAACGATAACCTTGATATTTCTTTACTTTGTCAGGGTATCTTCCTTTGTTTAATGATACTGTAATGTCCGATTCTATTTTTAGTGATTTATTTTATATTAATATCAATATCAACATTAGTTAACAACTGCATGTCTTTTATTTTTACTTTTCGAGTTGGGATCTATCGTCACTTTGTTATGTTGCAGGGACCCGGAGAATAAAAGTGAAAAAAAAAATGATCAGCTGCTGATAGAATTTAACAAATGACATTGAACTAACAGCGGTCATTTGTCTTTCTCATATGTTAAACTTGCAGAAAAAAATTACAAAGAAAGTGCTTTGGTAGATATATATATATATATATATATATATATATATATATATATAATGGTATTATCATCCGCGTGTTGGAATAAGAGCATGAAGACGATGAAGACAAACAAGTTGACATAATGCATTAGAATCCAACTTCATTTATTTGTAAACCAAATTTTCGACGGATCTTCCTCAGGGTAACACTGTTACCCTGAGGAAGATCCGTGCAAGGGTCGAAAATTTGGTTTACAAATAAATGAAGTTGGATTCTAATGCATTATGTCAACTTGTTTGTCTTCATCGTCTATATATATATATATATATATATATATATATATATATATATATATATATATATATATATATATGTACACGGAATTTACACAGATTTCCTTTGAAACACTTCAGGTAACATTATTTGTCGTCAAAAAGACTTTTCCTCTGTAATGCCATTAATGATAATATGGCGAAGAACTGCTTGTTCATTTCCACGTGTATAGTTAAACTACAGCTGAATCGCACTAGATACACATATCATCTATTGGTAGAGTATCTGATAAACAGCTATTCGCTTGTTCCCACCATCAACAACAGCCAGTATATTTTTTTCTTTGTCAATGCAGAGCCCCCTTATCACGTTGAAGCCTCCCAATCCACCCAACTTCAAGAGAGGTTTAAAATCTTTGCAACTATACACCTGAACATACTCGTCACGAAACATACCCATAAAGAAAGACGTTCTCAAGGTAACGAATATGTTGTTGTTCTTATCAAAGGCAATACCATGAGCCGTCCAACTTTTACCAGGGTTGAAACGGCACAGATGTTCCCCACTTAGATTGAAAACATGTACTCCTTTTGATAGGTCTGCTACATACAAATTGTCAAGTGCGTCAACTGCGATGAGACCGGGTTTCTCAAGGTGCATATCACCAAACTTACGCTCGTGCTTGCCTTCTTCACTGAAGACATGAATGCTGGCGTCATGATCACTCGCTACATAAACTTCGCCATGTTTATCACGACAGATACCTGTTAATTTCTTTAGTCCTGAATGACCTTTGTTCCACATGTGGCAACTATCTCTCCTTTTGTCGTACTTCAGGATGCAACCGTTTTTATAATCTGTAAAGAGAAAGATTGGCTCGGTCGTCGAAAGTGACATGATTCCGTATGGTTGCATCTTGGAAGCTGTACTCGGCAGACCGTCTGTTTCCCAACAGAGTAACTCAATGCTTCCACCTGCATCCACTTTGCCGACACACTTACTCTTTCCGTCTGTGACAATGTATGCTCCATCGTAACCCATTATGTCACCAGGACTCGACATCCATTTCTCCAACTGAAGTGTTTGTTTTAACTGTATTTTAATCTTTTCCGAATGATTACTTGTTGAAGTTGATTGAGGAGATGCTGGACTTTCTGCGTGAAATAAGAGGTGAAACATTATGTCAAAAAAT
This sequence comes from Diadema setosum, assembly GCA_033980235.1. Classification (NCBI taxonomy): domain Eukaryota; kingdom Metazoa; phylum Echinodermata; class Echinoidea; order Diadematoida; family Diadematidae; genus Diadema; species Diadema setosum. The sequence continues at coordinate 24,560,581 of CM067076.1, forward strand.
AATGAGAAATGACTTAATCCATTTCATTTTTAAATGGAGTTTGATTTAGTACCAGCTCTCTGTTTGGAGGAAGACTTGCCCCTCTTGTGTTGTATTTTCTCAACATGACCGTATCATGATTTTAACGATGACCAATTTGAATCAAAGCTGCGTAGCATTTTCATTGCAGCCACTATAGGGGAAATTCTTTGTCCTTCAGAAAATTTTCACCAGGATAGTTGATGGATTAAAATGTCATTCTACAGTACCGCATTTAATTGAGACGTTTAAGTGTGGAAGTTTAAATGTTCATAATGTTCAGATATATTTCCCACATGGGAAATGGCACACTGAATTGAGCTGTTATGTTGGGGATCACTGCAGCACAAGTGCGGATTCCTGTGTACACTCGTATGCGCTCTTATATATTTTTTTTTAAATTCTGATTCAGTGTCTTCTGCTTTTCTCTTGTACGGTGATTGCAGGACAAGGTGAGCAAGGAATTTTTAAACATGACGGTCTATTCTACTAACCAGGGGGCCGCGAAGCTTTTGCAGGTGGGCCTAGATTACTTCCCAAAATAAAAAGAAAAAATATGCATTCGATCTATCAATACATGTAACTTCCAAACTGGGCCTCAAGAAATTTCGTATTCGAGCGAAAGTGGACCTGCGAAATACCTGCGTTACAGCTTCGAAGTACCTGCGTGGGAGGTGACTGCGAGGTGCTACCGCTAAGGGTCTCCTACTGGTGTTCTGCATGTACATCTGCGGGCAAACCTCCCACGACTCAACCCGGAACAAATTTTGAGCATGGTCGAGGCCTTGTCATACCGTGTATGGGGAAGCCTTACGGGCTGTTGCGTGGATTTTATTTTTCTCTCCGGAGTTCCCCGCAGTTGGCCCGCACCTGTCAGTGCTAAACGTATCTTGCCCGTAGTTGCCCAGAAGTGAGCACGCAGAACACCATTAGGAGGCCCGTAGCTGCTGCAAGTCACGGGCAGTTGACCCCCTTGAAGTACGTATAGGTTGTCCGTGGATCTATGCCTATGAGCCCGAAGCGCTTATAATCTTCAGAAATTCTACGAGCATAATACAGGTGTTTTACTGACACGATACTGCCAATATGTTCAGCACCCATAAAATGAAGGAAAAACAAAAAACAGGAAAAAAAAATCAGAAAAAAAGAATGAACTCGTCGTATCTTTACACGTATAGGCTGCTACAGCCGAAATTAGGGTCAATATAAACGCCTACTAATGTAGAAATTCCTCAACCACAAAGAATGTAGAAATTTTCTGAGAAATTTTCTATATGTTGTTAATGTATGAGATTTGTTGCTTCATTAGTGGGCGTTTTTCTACACTAGTAGGCGCTGTTTGTTTCTACATTTTGTGGGCGTTTCTACGGTTCAACAGACCTCCATCTTATCTTATGTCCTATCCGAGGGACAGACTGTTTTGCCTCTTGCTAGGGGACGGTATGATTACACACAACATTGCTCAGTGAGACTCGGGTATCGAACCCGGGTTCGCAAACACAAAAACGCTTAGTCTGTAAGTCCTGTATAGACTCTAAATGAATATACATTGTAATGTAGCATGGGAAAATCACCTTGAGCAGGCAAACAAGAGTAAAAGCAGAAACCACTATAACAATAAAAAAAGGGCACGCATTAACCCCCGTGTAATGTCACAAGACAGCCTGTTTTGTATGTGCTTCCATCCCACTTTGCCGTGAACACTGTTAAAACAGAAATTGTAGAATCCGCGTTTGTCGTTCAAAACACTGTAGAGATTTGGAGTTTTGAATAAATAGCGACAATAATATTGAATAATTTAGCCCCAGTTACTTTCCAAACATTTCGCGTGAGCAAAGTAATGAAGAAACAATACAAACATACCTGCAATTGTTTCTAAATGAGAGAGAGCAGGCGGTAGGAGTGTTTTCCCCTCATCTGGCAAACATAAAGAAAAAAAAATCATTGTACTATCAGCTAAATTCAAAACAAAAACACACTTCATGAACACACGCAGTTTCGTACGGGAGGAGCAGTTGCCTCTCCCACCCTCATTAAAAAAAAAAAAAATGTTTATTTCTAATTTGGTAACGGTGATGTATAAACCATGTTGTTGAAATGACATGATTGTCGGAACTTCATCCTTTTCTTTCTCTAAACCCTGACTGTTTGTGTGTATCATTCGTAATGTCACCTAAATGAAGACCATAAATATATTTTGTCCCCTAACAAATGAACACGAGCAAAGAGAATAAGATTCCACTGGGATTTGAACCTGAGCCTGTAAGTCTCAATGTTAGTGTTTTCAGAAGCTTATATAAAGGCGAGGCGAAGCCTGAGGATAATAATGATTTATTAATCATGTTAATGTCAACCTGAGGATAAATGGGAGGGATCGGCGCAGTTATGCGGCTTTTTGAATATTTTTAATGCATTCCAATAAATGCAAACAAAGTGAAACTAATCTCAATTTTCCATCTCATGTGGTCAGAAGCTTACATAAATCTTGGTAGTTTCTCTATTTTTGCGCCTATTTTCACTCGTGAGAGTCTTTTATTTACCTATGTATTCAGGCTTTTTCCTACTCAGCTTAATAGGCTTTCATTGATCCCACAATGAATATGATTACATTATGATTTGAAACTGCAATGATTTTCCTTTTTTTTATGTCAAATATAAATGAAATAAAATGATGTGAAGTGAATTCAAATCACAATCAGGACATGAATTCTAGTGAAACAAAAACAAACAAACAAACAAACCCACTATTATCACGGTATGGATTCTCGTGTGTACGCGGCTTGACCTTTAAATATTATGATTTGGGAGACAGATTACGCCACTTCTCCTTTCGGAAATTTACATTCACTTCACGGTACCGTGTGTATGCGGTACAACGAACTGTTCATTCTTATAACGAATGATAATCATCATTCCAATCATCATTTGAGAAGAAATTGATAACTTTTGAAAGGATTGTCCGATTTTCCTTAAACGTTCCTGAAAAACTTTACTGATATCAATGCAATCACTCAATCCATAATTGATATCTTACAATTCGATAAATTTTTGAAAAAACCTTTTCTAAAACAATCTATTGACCATTATATCATTCGGTGGTGGTGTTTTGTTTGGTTTTCCTTTTTTTTCTGCCCGAAAAAGAATGTTTTGTCGTAATAGCCACCGAACACATGTAGGCTCTATACGTTCTCAGTTTCCATTAATTGTAGTAAGGAGAGTATTTTTTTTTTCTTGATTCAATTTCTTGCTGGGCATAGCTTTTAAGTAGCACCAGTGATTTTTTTCCCCAGCAAGTTTGGCTTTATTTGCACTCACAGATTCAACGCAATGTGATGAACATTTGACAATATTGAAAATATGGCCTATTACTCGGGCTTACAGGTACGAACCATAAAAAAAAAATGAAGCAGATATTTTGAGGAGAAGGAATTGTGTACAATGTGTAACGTAATAATCAAGGAGGATGAAGGATTCACTCTAGAATAGCAATAATGATGGTGTATAAAATAAGTAATGTCGATGACAATGGAAATAATCGAAAGCAACTGATTTCATTTACCGTTACACACACATAGACGGTTACATCGAAATTAAGCACTATTAGACCCATCGCAGGTCAGCTCTAACGCTACCTGTAATGATGCAAATAGTTATTTGGTGATTAGAATGAATGAATCGTATTAAGGAGTTTTATCGGAAACACAACAATCTTAAGTCAACTTATGCACTAAATCTCATTGTGTGAAACGAAAACAACGTCAGTTTATATATATACCGTTTGTCGCACCCTCATTCACGTGAGGATTTCTTGGTTTTACGATGGCTTTATTGATACGATGACGGTCATCTGGTGAAAAAAAAAAGAATCAGACGGTACAGTAACTGAATTCACGTGGGTCTTTATCGATGCGGTAAGTATACAATCACAGGAGATGTTTTTGAATGATGGTTAGATATCTAAAAGATCGTGTTATTTACATTTTATAAAGTTGTCTTTTTTAATAATCTATATATTAGTGAATGGCTCAGATCCCGCTGTTTGAAAATGGTAGCAATACAGGTAAGCACCAAGTCCTTGGCCCAAACGTGAAATGCCTAATGGAGATTTTGTACAGAGCCAAAGACACTTTTAGAAAATAAAGAATTATAGTAATGGACATGATGGAAAGACAATATAAACAAGTTTCATCGAGAAGCATATAAGCTAGATGAGATTTTTTTCTTATTATGATATTTGGATGGGGATGTGATTAATCCTTATCGTTCTACCGAGTTAGATATGATGTGTCGCTTCAAAAACCTGCCAGCTTGTACAGAATAGGAATATATCATTTGACTTTTTCAATGCTATTAGGTTGGGGTGCATCAATAGGAACAGGGAGAAAGATCGTTGTGTCAGAGCATAATATAATGTCGGAGTATAAGTAGAAATGCACATAAGCTACACACTGACAGTAAAACATGCCCACGAGCTATATAGATGTTAGGTCAAAGCCCTGTGACATAATTTCGAGCTCATGGGCCTTTTTCCCAGTGTTTACCATAGCTCGTGGGTCCTATATACGAGCCTAGCGTTTGTCTTGTGGACCATGCAGCTCGTGGGTTGTATCACTCGTATAACTGTATGATTCGTGGATTGTATGACTCGTGGGTGTCGAGCTCGTGACGTGCACCCACTGACGCTGTCAAAGAGCAAGAACCTGAAACCGTCTTCCACGAAATGTACTTTGTAAAATGCTTGATGATATCATGTTAGACTGTTTAAGAGTCATTATTATTATCATTATTATTTTGCTTTTAGCCTGGCCAAAATTGCAATACTCATGGTGCTCCCTCAATAAATCTGCCAAGCCCATCAGCCTGAATATGGCTTTAGCCGCCTTTAGCCTCTCAAATACGCAGGTCCAAACAATATTGTTAAAACAACAAAAATCTGCAAATAAAACCGATATACATACGTAAAAAGAAGAAATGCAAATATTCACTTTAGGTAACACTGCGACAAAGTGTAGGACAGTATGAATCGGAAAGAAAAGAATTAAGTTTGTAAACTGGTAATGCTCAAATCAGAAAAGCAATGTAGGTTACCTTCTTTCAATGCTGGCGCTGAACTTACAGTCAGATCTGTTGTGAGAAATTGTTTAAATATGATTGCATAATGACTGACATTTCAATAGTTACCACGTTTAACAAACAGATTTGAGTTTGTGTAAGTGAAGAGTATGAAAGTAAATACATTTATTTCTTATGCCTTTCACTTGTGCCACATAGGAGACATATCGCTTGTCTCATGTGTTTACCAAGTATGATCAAGACCCGCCAAAACAACATCGACTGGAGGAACGCAATACCAAAATAAAAGTGAAGTGACGTTTGAATGACGACAAACAGGCCAGGGGTAAGCAGATTTAAATGAAATATTACAAAACATACAGAAATTGGAAAACGATGGTAATGTCTGTAAACAAGGAAAAGAATATTCACATAAAAATTATTTATTCCAAAAATGAGACCTTTTTCTTGCACTGATTTAATTCCATTGCATGGTTGGTTAACGATCTGACAAGTCTAAAGTCATTGTTTGTTTTGTTCTGTTTTGTTCTTTCTCTCTTTTACTTTGTTCAGTAAGTACTATTAGTTATTTTTTTGTATTTTGTTGACTTTTATGAAGCGCTTTCTGTTTGTATAGAAAAGGCGATAAATAGATATTGATTATTATCATTATTGTTACTATTGATATTATTATTATTATTATTATTATTATTATTATTATTATTATTATTATTATTATTGTTATCATCATCAGTATCAATATCATCATCATCATTATTACTAAAGTGTATACTCTCACAAAGTGGCCACACGAAAGTACTCATCTGAAGGAAAACGCTGTGAAGTTAAAGGTATAATTTACCATTTGCAGATGAAACAAAAACCCAGCTGCATTAGTGCTTTAGAATAGTTCTAAAATGTGAGTTAAGGAAAAAAACAACCACTGTAAAAAAAAAAAAAATTGAGTACATGTAATAGACGTTAATCGTTTTCAAATACACAAAATGTGAACAATAATTATGATAAAAATGTTTCCAGACTACAGTTATCGAGAAAAATACTGATATCTCTTTTTTTTTTAAGCTTTATTGCAAAAATCTTATGTGGTAGGACGTTTTGTGACGCAAAAGACCTACATATGTGCATCAAATATGATATCTTGAAAATTTTTAAATCACTGATCCCAAAGGTATACAGAACCTTTCAGTTCATAAGATGGTAAAAAATGTAAAATACCTCCTGTAGATGTACGCCTATATTTTGACACTGCGCCCCCCGTCTGGATCTTGGTATTCGACGATTTGTTACTCAGATCTGTTGAGAAATTCCATGAGTTTTACACTTGTTACAAACAGATATACAGTATGTTAGTGTTAACGAAAAGGATGAATTTAAAAACATCGATTGAGGACTTTTTTTTTTGCACTTTAAGCTAAGACAGTCATATTGAATGTTCTCTTCCAATTATCACATGCGGGAAACACTGTGTTATGTGTTACCAAAATATAGTCCATACATATCAAAGTGGAAGCCACTATTAAAAGGAACACAATTCATAAAGAAAAGTGTACTGAATTTTGAATAAAGACAAACAAGAAAAACTAGACTCGGAATTTGTCAAGACTGACAAATTAGGTGATCCGATTTTTTTTTTTTTAATCAATGATTCGAGTCTTGATCGCAATAGGCATGACCATATAGGTTTCATCTGTGTTTAGAGACATTGGCCGTGTGATATTTGGATTCTCATTTAGAAAAGGGAGTCAGACCTGCCATCTTGGGTACCGAATTCCGTATACACTATCGAAGATACAGAATGATGTATATTTGACCTTTGACCCCACTTTGCACCCCCAAGATGGCATCTGAGCAAAAAGTAGTTATTTTGTGAAATGATTCTTGTAACATGGTCTATGCGTGTGCAAAATATGGGAAAGATATAACATGTATTCACCAAGATACAGGATGAAACATTTATGACCTTTGACCCTAATTTACATACACAAGATGGTGTCTGATCAAGTAGTTGTTATTTTATGAAATAATGTACGTAACATGAACTAAATATGAGCAAAATATGATGGTCATAGGGGCTATTTTCCTTGAGTTATTGCAAAGAAAGTTGGAAAAAGAAAGAAATATGAAAATACGTCGAAGATAAGCTTAATTTCAACCACGTTTTTGGACGTGATCCCGATACCATTTGAGGACAAAGGCACGCATACGATAGCGCAAAGTTTCAGCTGCAACATATTAAAATCTGGGAGGAATTCACCGAAGGGTAAGTGAGTTAGTGCTCGATAAAGACAACCATGTCAATTTTCACATCTAGAGAAATCCCCTCCCATAGACATAGCACGTCACAACGAAGATGAAGAAAGAAGTACATATGACCTTTGACCCCACTTTGCACAGAGAAGATGGCATCTGAGCAAAAAGTGGTTATTTTGTGAAATGACCCTTGTAACATGGTCTTTACGTGTGCAAAATATGGGAAAGATAGGACATGTATTTACCAAGATACAGGATGAAACATTTATGACCTTTGACCCTAATTTACATACCCAAGATGGCGTCTGATCAAGTAGTTGTTATTTCATGAAATAATGTACGTAACATGAACTAAATATGAGCAAAATATGATGGTCATAGGGGCTATTTTCCTTGAGTTATTGCAAAGAAAGTTGGAAAAAGAAAGAAATATGAAAATACGTCGAAGATAAGCTTAATTTCAACCACGTTTTTGGACGTGATCCCGATACCATTTGAGGACAAAGGCACGCATACGATAGCGCAAAGTTTCAGCTGCAACATATTAAAATCTGGGAGGAATTCACCGAAGGGTAAGTGAGTTAGTGCTCGATAAAGACAACCATGTCAATTTTCACATCTAGAGAAATCCCCTCCCATAGACATAGCACGTCACAACGAAGATGAAGAAAGAAGTACATATGACCTTTGACCCCACTTTGCACAGAGAAGATGGCATCTGAGCAAAAAGTGGTTATTTTGTGAAATGACCCTTGTAACATGGTCTTTACGTGTGCAAAATATGGGAAAGATAGGACATGTATTTACCAAGATACAGGATGAAACATTTATGACCTTTGACCCTAATTTACATACCCAAGATGGCGTCTGATCAAGTAGTTGTTATTTTATGAAATAATGTACGTGACATGAACTAAACATGTGCAAAATATGGTGGTGATAGGGTATGTTTTTCTTGAGTTATTGCAAAGAAAGTTGGAAAAAGGAAGAAATATGAAAATAGATCGAAAATAGATAGATCAACCAAGTTTTTGGACGTAATCCCGATACCGTACGAAAAAATGAAGGGCACACTCACAATAGCCCAAAGTCTCAGCTAAAACATATTAAAATCTGGGAGGAATTCACTGAAGCATAAGTGAGCTAGTGCTCGAAAAAGATAGTCATGTCAATTTTCATTTCCAGAAAAACTGCACTCCCATCAAGATAACACGTAAACTGGTCAACTTTGACAAGATTACTTTCAATTCATTTTTACGAGGTGATGCCGTCATCTAATCAAAACGTTGTTATTATATTAATGAAAGAACATTCAGTAAGCTACAACATACTGAAATTTGGGTAAAAATTGGCAAAGGATAAGTGAGATACGCTCGAGTGAACTTGAAATTTGATGACGTTATTTTGAAAATTTACTTCTTTTATTTTATTAAGAAATTTGATATCTTTTAATCACTTTACCAGCATCGCCAACCCATGAAATGATATTTACAACTTATCAGCTTTCAGAATATGTAACGAAAATGGGGGGTCACCGTCCATTCTGATGAGTAAAATCGGATTTAAAATTGGCGATTTTTTGGCATAGTTGCACTGTATATCGCCATTGACGCGCGCGCGGAATTTCAACTTTGACGGGCCCATATGACGTCATATTGAATCGGATTGACTTGAAACTTGGTAGAAATATTTCTTGACATTTCAGGCATCAGATAAAAGTGAAAAAACGGGAAATTTCTATTGCATAAGAGCTGTGCGTGCGTATATGTGCGCGCACGTACGCGTCCGTCCAATTTTTTCAATTTTTCAAAAAATGCTCCAAATTGTCTGAAACGTTTGTAAAAAAAAAAATTTGAGCTCGATTTGAGCATACAAATATTTCAACGCGCGCGTACGCGCACGCTTTAAGGATAAATATGAATTTTGAGAATATGAGTAGAATGCGCTTGACTTGAAATATATGTGACGTAAATTTCATTGAATAATTCCATTCCATTAATGAGATATGAATGAGAATGTGTTTTCATATAATGACGTCATAGTGACGTCACGGTCGACTGATCACAATGATTTTACTTGATCTGTCGTCTTTAGGTCATGATACATATATGGTATGATTTTGACATTGACAGGAAGAGGACTTTCTGAGTTAACCGCTGCACAACTTTTGGGGAGAAATAAGAAGAAAAAGAAGAAGAAGAAGAAGAAAGAATCCGTACAGAAACAGAAGGTGATCCGAGAGGATACTCGGATCACCTAATTAAGCACACATACTTCAGTCTGTGAGATACGTATGTCCAACCGATATGTTTCCAAACATGTCGGAATTGGCAAATGAAACCAAGTTTTATGTAATTCTGATAAGGTGTGGGATTATCGGAAGGTAGAGAATATGATGTTCAATTCAAACTCGTAATGATCAGAAGATAGAAGTAATGAATGTCAATATTAATACCTTCTGTGGACTTTGATGCAAAGCCTACAGTCATGCTCTTGGTACTCGAGAATGTTTCACTAAGATCTGTTGAGAAATTGGCTTAGAGTTATTTGCATAATATGAGTGAAATACAAGTACTAATTATAGTTACCACGTGTTACAAACAGATGTGCTGTTGAGTCCACAAACGTTGATCAAATAATAGTACAGCACATTCTCCCCTCTTCTTCCTCCTCTCATATCTCCTCCAAAGGGCGCCGGAAGCGGGGGGGGGGGGGGGGGGGCAGGGGTGGCACTTGCCCCCCACAACAAAATGTTGGGGGGCAAAACGAGTTTTTGCCCCCCCCCCCCCCCCCCCCCAAAGTGCCCCCGTAACAAATAATTATAATACACTAACAACATACATTATTGTATTTATACACTAATAGTAACTTATGAGTAAATTTAGTGTATAGATGGTAGCCTCGTGTCCTCGAGTGTGCCCGCTGAAACATACCTTTAGTAAACCTTACATTTTCCATTTTCTTCTTTGCTTTCTAGCAGTATAAGAATATTTTTTTTGTTCGAACGACTCGATCACGTTTAAGCTTTTAATGAGTACATTTCAGCTAAATTGCAAAGTGAAAGTGGCTCGATCGCTCGTTCTGCCCGTACTTACAGTAAAATGAAAAGTTTTCATAAGTTATTATCATAGTCCTTCGCAGTGATTTTATTTACTATGTTTAATTCCTCAGAAATTTGATTTAAAATGCTCTATAAAAGCGACTTTTATGCTCTGTTTTTACAAAAAGTCCCTACCGTGGGAGGGGGTATCCCCCTCCCACACCCTCCCCCGCTCGATCGCTTCGCCCCTCGACGAGGATCTCACACCATCACATAATATACCCCCGTATGTTAAGATCATAGTCCTTCAAACTGACTTTTTTTTTCAATATGTTAATTCCCTAGAAATTTGCTTTTAAATGTTCTATAAACGCGACTTTTATACTCTGTTTTTACAAAAAGTCCCTACCGTGGGAGGGGGTATCCCCCCTCCCACACCTTCCCCCCGCTCGGTCGCTTCGCTCCCTCGCCGAGGATCTCGCACCATCACATTATTAATGTACTCCCGTATGTTATGATCATAGTCCTTCCAACTGATTTTTTTTTCAATATGTTAACTCTATAATTTGCTTTAAATTCTCTATAAACGCGACTTTTATACTCTGTTTTTACAAAATGTCCCTACCAAGGGAGGGGGTATCCCCCCTCCCACACCCTCCCCTCGCTCGGTCGCTTCGCTCCCTCGCCGAGGATCTCACACCATCACATTATTATGTACTCCCGTATGTAATATTCATAGTCCTTCGCACTGATTCTTTTTCACTATGTTTAATTCCTTAGAAATTTGCTTTTAAATGGTCTATAAACGGGACTTTTGTACCCTGTTTTACAAAAGCTCCCTACAGTGTGTGTGTGTGTGTGTGGGGGGTATCCCCCTTTCTATCCCCCCCCCCTCCCTGCTCGCTCGCTTCGCTCCCGCGCCGAGGATCTCACATCGTCACTTAATGTGCCCCCGTTGAGATTTTGCCCCCCCCCCCAAAAAAAAAAAAAAAAAAAAAAAAACCAGAAGTGTTCCGGCGCGCTTGTCTCCTCCCCACTTCTTCAAAACAGCGCCCACGACGTCTACCGCGCCTCCCACTCGCTTCAACACCTATCGCTGGCAGAGTTTGGCCAACTTAAACACAGGCGCCATTTTGTGCCACCTTGTGCCCACCAAAGAGGTTCTATAGGGCTCACACTGGTAAATAATTCCCCATAGAGACGTGTGTTAAAATTCAAATTTCAAAAATTCTGTAAAATAGCTGGGAGAAATGAGATGTTTCATCTTCACTAACCTGGATAAGTGAGATATATCCTTTCATCCATCAAATTTCCAGGGTAGGTTCTCGTGCTCAAATTCTGTCCAAGGGTCAGCAAAGCGAGACTACGAGTTCTTGTCACTCAAAAAATCACCTATTTTCCGTACACGTACCCAATGAAATATAGTCCCCTTCAAATTCCATCAGAAAAGCTTTCATCTTCCAACCAAAATGCAGTTTGTAGAGTAATTCGTACTCAATATCGACAGAGCTCTATTCATTTTTTTTTTTTGCCAAACTACATCATTGATTTTTAATTAATTTTTTCTTCATTTATTTTGGTATCTTTGGTACGAACTTGTGAAGAGGTCTGGGACAGTCCATTTTATGTACAGGTGTGAGCCCTGTAGTGGAGGTCATATTTTTTATTTGACTTTTTAACATCATAAATGTGTTTTTGATGATATTTGCCCCTACATCATATGAGAAATTACACATTCAAGGGTTATAAAGCTTCTCAAAGGGACACTTTTGAAAATCATGCCCTTTGGGTTTTTTTTTTTTTTTGAAAAATAAATCTTGCAATGTTGATCAGTTCTTCATAGGATGAATACATAGATGCAGGCAGTTATCCTTGATTATGGGGGTGTCATCATCACCTTATTGCCCACAAAGTACTTGAAAAGACTTTGTTTTGTCAAACAAACTAACTTTATGTATTTTGAGTTGTTTCAGTGGTAGCCAAAACAAAGAAATACATTAAAGTAACACAGTTTGTGTGATACTGATGACTGCTAAGTACTAAGATCTAGTACCACAAGCACATAATAAGAAAACACATTGTAGCAAAGGCAGGGTTGGGGGGGGGGAGAGTAGAGGAGAGAGGTAGAGGGAGGGGGACGGTAAGTCTAGTCAACCTCTTTCTTGCGCGCGCGCCACTGGCCCCGTTTCATTATACGCACTGAATGGTGAGTGCTTACTCTATTACATAATATTATAGAACCTCTTTTGTTGGTGGGCACACAATGGGCACCGTAGATCGGAAAACTCATAACAGGGTTGGCCAAACTCTGTTTTCGAAGGCTCTGATCGACACAAGTCATCACCACCGGCGTCCACCCCGTCTAATGGGCTCACATTGGTAAATGATTCCCCACAGAGACGTGTGTCAAAATTCAAATTTCAAAAAATTCTGTAAAATAGCTGGGAGAAATGAGGTGTTTCATCTTCACTAACCTGGATAAGTGAGCTATTAACCCTGTCATCCATCAAATTTCCAAGGCAGGTTCTTCGGCTCAAACTCTGTCCAAGGGTCCGCAAAGCCAGACTACGAGTTCTTTTCACTAAAAAAAAAAATCACCTATTTGCCTTACACGCACCAAAGAAATATAGTCCCTTCAAATTCCATCAGAAAAGCTTTCATCTTCAAACCAAAATGCAGTTTGTAGAGGAATTCATACTAAATATCTGTAGCTATTCAGTTTTATGCCAAACTGCAATAATGATTTTTAATTAATTTGTTTCTTCATTTATTTTGGTATCTTTGGTATACGAATTTGTGAAGGGGTCTGGGATATTCCATTTTATTTACAGATGTGAGCCTTAATCCCGACTCCAATCTCCGGCCATGCCATACTAACAGCCTCGTTAGCCCTCACAGATGCACTTCACCATCAACACATTCCGAGAACAATAGAACGCATCAACGACTGCAACACTCCACCTCGCACGTCAACATCCGACGCTCAGCCCGCCTCAACCGACTACTTCCATCTAGGTCCGCATTCTCCGTTTATATAGCCAGCCTCTTTTCGGGTCACGCTTCACTGCTGGCGAAGGACATTCAACTTGCCCGAAACGACAAGTTCCTCGGTTCTCCTAGTTATTCTTATAACTAGATATCTCTTTCTCTACCTTCACTAGCACCTTTTACTCAGTTTTTCGTTCTCTTTCCTCTCTCTCATACACTATTATCTGTTTCTACAGTACTTATCTTTTCTTTTCTGTTCTCTTCTTTCCTTTCTTCTTCTTTTATTTTAATTCTTGCTTCAATACAACCCAACGGTCCTTTTCAGGACCACTATATTAATTGACAGTTTTCTTCACAGGTTTTTTATCTTGCCTTCTCCCCTCAGGACTACACCTTAACCTTACTTTAATCTCTCATTTTGCATTTCTCCCACAGGAACCTTTTCAGGATTTAACTGTCATTAATTTTCGTCTCCACATCTTTTTTTCTTTTCTCCTCTGCAGCATTTGTTTCTAGGATCCACCAAGCACCCTTTCCTTTACTTTCTTTAATTTCAATCTTTTTCCTCTTCTTTACTTTTTTTCTTCTTTGTTTTCTCCCCCCCCCCCCCCATCCCTTCTCTCTACATAGTTTCATCTCTCTTCGACTTACCTTTCCTTCGCGGGATTATTCATCCTTTCTCCATTAATAGACAGGGCAGAGCCAGGCAAAAACTGCCTTTTTTTCCAGTCAAGGTTTTCTCACTTGATTCTGGTACTTTAGACCATACTTAACAAAATAAGCTTCTGCGCCATCTTGAAATCTGTCCCGAATCCAAGATGGCCGCCAAAAATCCAAAATGGCCGCCAGAGGACCTAAAACGTGCCTTCTGTGGTTAAGATTTGTCTGGGGATGGTTTTTTTTTTACTCTATTTGATGATAAATGGTAAGAGGAATAAGATTCAGTGGATTGAAATTAGAATCAGTTTCTTTTTAATTGCGAAAATCCAACATGGCCGCCAGACGCAGCTCCCGAAATTAATAAATATCATAATAACCGGAGGGCCAAACCCTAAAAACTCGCTTACTTAACGAGTGAGTTCCACTCTCTCTACAAACTAAGTATACCATGCTTATTTTCAAATTTCTATTGTAACAAACAACATACCACTGGTCTACCTCAAAAAATTTGTTGCAAAAGCCTCCAAATCCAAAATGGCGTCCAAGATGGCCGCCATATTTACTGAATTTGCTATTTGAAAGATAGAATTTGATAGAAACATCAGATTTCAACAAATGTGATGTCATATGAAAGAGAATAAAATTTCCTACAAGTTGATACCATTTTTGTGGGAGATTGTGATAACTGGATTGAGATATTAAGGAAAAATACTCATTTTTTTTATATTTTTCTGAAAAAAGGAAAATTATGAAAATGCTTGATTCAGCATAAATCAGAAAAAGACTGAAGGATTATCTTGAAACGTTTGTAAGAATTTTGTTTAACATAATTATGATTAATATTTGGAGAAAATTAGGGTTCAGTACCATTTGGGGTTCAGGAGTTATAATGTCTCAAACTTGAAAACTCACCGTGTAAAAATTTCCACTTTAGCTGTGACAAGACCTTGTTGGTCGTAAAGAGAGTCTGCACGCGCCAAGACTACTACACGCACCACTGGCACTGACGCTTGTAGCAGTGCCAGTGGTGCGTGTAGTAGTCTTGGTGCGCGCAGACTTTTTTGACAAATAAGAGTTTGTGCCTGCAAACTGACTTTTCATACCAAGTGGTAGCTCAGGTGACGCCGATCCCTATCATTTCAAAGTAGATTGTTCTGGAGCAGATGAGATGAAGCAAAAAATGTCTTTCAGATAGAGGTACAAGCTTGAAACAACCATGCTATAGAAAGTTTAAAACAAAATTTGGATTAATCACTCAAAAACTTCAAGATTGCAGGCCATCAAAGCTGACAGTTTATTGCGCCAAATTAAATGTATTATTTTAATTTTGGTACAATTTTGTCTGTTGTGCTATCTATTTATAGTTTTTTTTTTTAAATATTTTGAACATTGTAGTGCTATTTCAAACCGTCATGGGTTTTTATGGAGATATTTTTAAAACCAGTGATATTCTACTCCGAAAAAGAAAAAAAAAATCGAGTGGAAGTTTCATTTTTGAAGGAGTTAATAACGGAAATCAGTAAATTTAAAGTAAAATTGGAGTGAATTGTGAGTGAAAATTTTCATTTTTACTCATTTTAGAGTGACCTTAGGGATCACTCGTCACTCTTTGAGTGATCCCTGAGATCACTCTAAAAGGAATGACAATGAACATTTCCACTCTCGAGTGATCCTGGGGCCCGTCTTATAAAGACTTGTGATAGAAATCAATCACAAGTTTTGTGTGTGCTCCAATGCAAGTTGTGATTGATTTGGGGAATTGTGATTGATTTGAAGGCTTTATAAGACGGGGCCCTGATATCTAAAATGTGAAAGCATCTACCAATGGCATTAGTTCAATTCAATTTTGACACTATAACCCACATGAAATCAGCCTGAAACAATGTAAGAAAAATCCATTCACAGTGAACACACTTTCAGCATGCTTATTTGTAAATTCAATTCAATTCAATTCAATTCAATGTTTTATTTCATTTTTCGACAAGAACATATAAATATCACCTCTTCTTTTTTGGAAACAGAAAATCAGGTGCTCAAAACTATGTAGGATGAAAAGAATACAATAATTGTAGCACCTTACAATCATTACAGATTATCATAAAACTCGAGTGATTTGACGTAAGATAAACATTGTGGATAATTCGAAAAATGGAGGGACCCACTAAAAAGACAAGTCTTGTAGAATGTGGGCCCCTCAGAAATGTGAATATACAGCATGAATAATCATTTTGGACAGTGTTATTTGAACAATATACTGAAAAGTAATTTCGCACAACAAACTTAAAAGCAACTTTGAGAAATTGCCGCAATGTCGGATTTTTCGGGGGGGGGGGTGCTCGGATCAGAAGGACTTTCAAGGACATGTACGGATCAGATATTATTACACATATGCCATCATCATT
The DNA here is from genome assembly GCA_033980235.1 of Diadema setosum. NCBI lineage: Eukaryota > Metazoa > Echinodermata > Echinoidea > Diadematoida > Diadematidae > Diadema > Diadema setosum. The sequence continues at coordinate 24,577,012 of CM067076.1, forward strand.
CACGTTTCTACAACAGCAGAGTAACATACAAGTACAAAAGCATATCTTTGATACAGAAGCATTTCTTTTTTAAATCAAAGATCAGGCCTTACCCAAACACTAAAATGAGCTCCACCCCCCCCCCAAAAAAAAAAAAAAAATAAATAAACCCTCAATATGGTTTAAACAAGGACAATATATATGATAGACAGCAATACAAGAAATTCTAAAAATATATCAAATTATTAATCAAGATTTGACTCTGACGCAACACACTAAAGGTATCGTTTACCATTGGAAGAGATATCACATTCGATTTATATGTGCAGGTTAGTTGTATCACAAAACATTCTACCATGTAAAAAAAAATATGTATATATATAATATAATGAAGCCTAAAACATACGGAGATATCACAATTTCTTTTCAAGAAACCATAACATTGATAACTGTTGACAGCTTAGTATAAAAAACTAGAAATGTCGCTATGGCGACTGGTATGCCTCCGCCATAATGCATGGTTCTCCTAATAGGTCTATAGTACAATGTCTTGACAATGTGTGATGACAGTTTCACACAATTGGCAAAATATTAAAATAACAGGTTTGCCACAAATCAATGTCTTGACAATGTGTGATGACAGTTTCACACAATTGGCAAAATATTAAAATGACAGGTTTGCCACAAATGTGCTGAATGTTCACTTTCCTAGAAGTAGGTTCAATTGGATGAATGATTAAAACGTCAGAGTGCTTGTTTGGGGAACTGATGATTTTTACTTGACTTTTGACCCTTTTATAAGTTTATGCATTGAGTAATTTTCAAGGTATTGAGAAAAAGTGTAATTTCAGTATCAAATGGTAAAATAGCATTATCTAAACCTGGCCTTTGACCTTTGACCTCACAGTTCCAAAGAGAATCACTGTCAGGTAGAACATGCATAAATATGTAAGTTTCATGATGATACCTTGAGTTACTTCGAGATATGGAGGAAAAAGTGCAATAAAGCACTTTCACTTGACCTTTGACCTTTTGACTTTTGACCTTTTGGCAAAAACTTCCCACAGAATATATATTTGGTAATACATGCATACATCAAGTTAAAAAAACAAACCTTTAGGCATTGCATAAATACAAGTAGTGATATTTTGAGGAGTTGACCTTGACCTTTGACCTCCCTGACCTTTGACCCATGACCCCCAACTTTCCTAGATAATCACTGCCCATCGGTACAAGCATATATATACTAAGTTCCATGAAGATACCTTGAACCATTGGCGAGATATGGAGAAAAACATGAAATTTCAACCCTTTTTTCACAAAATAACCTGTGACCTTTGACCTTTGACTCCATGACCCTAAAATCCAAACAAAGTATTATCCCCCAGGATATACCCTCATTCCAAGTTTGATGTAAAACCACCACACGGTTCTTGAGATATCGACAAAAATAAAACGGGACGGACGTCCGGACGTACGTACGGACGGACGGACGACCCGAAAACATAATGCCTCCGGCCACTTCGTTGGCGGAGGCATAAAAACATATCAGAACAATCTACTTTGAAATAATAACGATCAGCGTCACCTGAGCTCCACTTGGTATGAAAAGTTAGTTTGCAGGCACAAACTCTTGTTTGTCAAAAAAATAGAGTAGAAGAGTAGAATATCACTGGTTTTAAAAATATCTCCATAAAAACCCATGACGGTTTGAAATAGCACTACAATGTTCAAAATATTTAAAAAAAAAACTATAAATAGATAGCACAACAGACAAAATTGTACCAAAATTAAAATAATACATTTAATTTGGCGCAATAAACTATGTCAGCTTTGATGGCCTGCAATCTTGAAGTTTTTGAGTGATTAATCCAAATTTTGTTTTAAACTTTCTATAGCATGGTTGTTTCAAGCTTGTACCTCTATCTGAAAGACATTTTTTGCTTCATCTCATGTGCTCCAGAACAATCTACTTTGAAATGATAGGGATCGGCGTCACCTGAGCTACCACTTGGTATGAAAAGTTAGTTTGCAGGCACAAACTCTTATTTGTCAAAAAAGTCTGCGCGCACCAAGACTACTACACGCACCACTGGCACTGCTGCAAGCGTCAGTGCCAGTGGTGCGTGTAGTAGTCTTGGCGCGTGCGGACTCTCTTTACGACCAACAAGGTCTTGTCACAGCTAAAGTGGAAATTTTTACACGGTGAGTTTTCAAGTTTGAGACATTATAACTCCTGAACCCCAAATGGTACTGAACCCTAATTTTCTCCAAATATTAATCATATGTTAAGCAAAATTCTTAAAAACGTTTCAAGATAATCCTTCAGTCTTTTTCTGATTTATGCTGAATCAAGCATTTTCATAATTTTCCTTTTTTTCAGAAAAATATCAAAAAATGAGTGTTTTTCCTTTATATCTCAATTCAGTTATCACAATCGCCCACAAAAAAAGTATCAACTTGTAGGAAATTTTATTCTCTTTCATATGACATCACATTTGTTGAAATCTGATGTTTCTATCAAATTCTATCTTTCAAATAGCAAATTCAGTAAATATGGCGGCCATCTTGGACGCCATTTTGGATTTGGAGGCTTTCGCAACAAATTTTTTGAGGTAGACCAGTGGAATGTTGTTTGTTACAATAAAAATTTGAAAATAAGCATGGTCTACTTAGTTTGTAGAGAGAGTGGAACTCACTTGTTAAGTAAGCAAGTTTTTAGGGTTTGGCCCTCCGGTTATTATGACATTTATTAATTTCGGGAGCTGCGTCTGGCGGCCATGTTGGATTTTCGCAATAAAAAAGAAACTGATTTTAATTTCAATTCACTGAATCTTATTCCTCTTACCATTTATCATCAAATAGAGTAAAAAAAAAACCCATCCCCAGACAAATCTTAACCACAGAAGGCACTTTTTAGGTCCTCTGGCGGCCATTTTGGATATTTGGCGGCCATCTTGGATTTGGGACAGATTTCAAGATGGCGCAGAAGCTTATTTTGTTAAGTATGGTCTAAAGTACCAGAATCAAGTGAGAAAACCTTGACTGGAAAAAAAGGCAGTTTTTGCCTGGCTCTACCCTGTCTATAATTCCACATTCCATAGTCCACTTTGTTCGCCGACTTCGTTCTTCTCTTAGTTTCATGAACCTTCACTTCTCTGTCCTATCTCCATGATTTTCCAACCTTCAACTTCTCGCTCTTCCTCTTCCATCTTTGTCCTCCTAACGATGTCCGCACATACTTGATTCTCACTCTATTCTTCCTTATTACTCTTTCTGTTCCCTTCTCTACCGTCTCCACTATAGTACAACTTCAACTTCCAGCCCATTACTGTCCCCCACTCTTCACTTTTTGCCCTCCTTACAGCCCCTAAGTCGGTTCCCTCTTCAATTCTCCTCTTTCCAGGCTCTTCTGCCAAACAACGATCCGGTTAAAGACTACATACACATGGTGTCACCGCAAATCTTTCTCCCTCAAATAATAGTATGATTCAACGGTGGGGTTTTTTTTTCACTATTATAATGCAATCAATGAGGTTTGACATGTGTGGTTGACGCGTTATGACATTGGCGGGTGATTCTGGGATCAACCTTCATCGACCCACATAAGGGCTTTTTACACTTGTAAATTTTTGCTTAGCCCCGGACCAACGGTGGGGCTAAGGGGGGGGGGGGGGGGGCTTAGCGAGGCGAGGAAATCAGGACATTAATTTGCGGTTGACATGCTGTGACATTTGTGGTAAATTTGACATCAGTGGACGATTTTGACATCTGTGGGCCCTACATATGTGTTGATGTTCATTAAGATGTTGACGCTATGAGGATTAGAACCAGTATTTGCTGCCGGACGTATGGCAAGCCTTTTATACATTTAAATGTAATTTCTAATATCACGAATTCCATTTTGTGATATCAAAAAATCAAATTTCTGGTATCAACAAATCAATTTGTGATATCAAGAATGAAATCTGTGATATCACAAATTCCCGTAATGTAAAATAGCACATGAACTTAGTTTGTGATATCAAGAAATTCGAATTCGTGATATCAAAAATTCAATTTGTGGTATCACTGAATGAATTTGTGATATCAGAAATTCGAATTCTTGATATAAAAAATAGGTTTCACATATAAAAAAAAAACCAATGGTAATTCGTGATATCACAAAATGATTTTTTGATAGTCACAAATTCGAATTTCTGATATCACGAAATAAATTTGTGATATCACTAATTTGAATTTGTGATACCAAGAATTCTTATTTGTGATATCAAAAATGCGAAATTCTGATATCACAAATTCCATTTTGTGATATCACAAATGGAATCATTGATATCACAAAATCGAATATGTCATATCAGTATTTCACAGGGAATTCGAGCGTTAGTTTTGCGCTAAAATTCAACTGTGAATTCGAGCGTTAGTTGAGCGCAGAAATACACAGGGATATTGAGCGTTAGTTCAGTGCAGAAAATCGCTGTTAATTCGAGCATTAGTTTAGCGCAGAAATACAAAGGAAATTCGAGCGTTAGTTCAGTGCAGAAAATCGCTGTGAATTCGAGCATTGCTTTAGCGCAGAAATACAAAGGGAATTCGAGCGTTAGTTTTGCTCTAGAATTCAACTGTGAATTAAAGTATTAGTTTAGCGCAGAAATGCAAAGGAAATTGGAGCGTTATATTTGCTGATGGGCAATTTAATTTGCCCAACCACATAGCAAACTCATTACCCAACATCAGTTGGGCAGATTTTAACCTTAAGTTGTGTGGACAGTATGTTGCCCAGTGTTGGTTAAAAGTTGGGCTTTTTTTTGCCCAACTATTTTAAGAGTGCATATAGCGTACGTTTCGGTGAGGATTGTTCTCTGGCATTTCATATGTATATGTATAATGCCAGAGATATAATATCTATGACAACGCTCCAGGGGAACGCTCTCCACGCATGACGCCCAGAGAGCATTGTTATGATGTAATGTTGTTAATTATTCATGTTTGCAAAGACTTATCATTGTACTGGTATACACTACACTGACGAAGGCCCGAGGCGTGTTGAAAATTTTGTGAATAAAAACCTTCGTGTTGGATCTACAGATGGCATATTAATTGAGACTCATTCTTCTTATAATTATATATATATATATATATATATATATATATATATATATATTATGTCACAAATGTACACACTAGTAGTTATGTACATGTATGATGTACTTTGTACATGGTTGTTTTAATGTGTTTGCATACAGGTTGACCAGATTAGTGGAGAACATTCTATTTGGTATAGCTACAATACATGCATGTGACAGGAAATTCATAGCTCACTCAATCTAGAATGATGATCTCACCCAATCCAGAATGTTCTAGGAAGTGCTTACATATTTGGCTGAGTGATGCACTGTCCCTGTAGCCCAATGTGATTGGTGGTTATTTTTGGTAGGATGTTATGCACATAGTTAGGCAGTGAGTCAGCTAGGATTTCTGGAACAGTCTTGGACTTGCTATCATAGTATATACAAGTGTGTAGCCCCGGGTTGGAGCAAATTACAGAATGTTCAATAAGAAAGGGGTGAATGGAAAATAGATAAGCCGGAGAAATTCTGAGACAGGCAGACACCTCTGCTCTGAGAGTTACGTCACTTCTGGCTCTGAAGCGACTTGTTTATATTCAGTCCTTTGTTACCTGCTGACCTGTTATGTTTGTGGAGATATAAGGCCTGGGAGACATTTTGCCTGCAGAGAATTAGTTTGCCTTCATTGGAGATAGACTCCATTTTTATGTCAATGGACATTGCTACGGCAAAGCTGTGACGGGCTGGATTCCAGCTGAACATTATTGAGTGAATCATCATTCAACGCATCGACTGGACGCGGTCGTCATAACGTTGGGATTCTGCACGCTTCGCTATGAACGTGTACCCTGGATTTTACCTTGGATCAATACCGTGGAATATTGTAACCTGCGCCTCTGGATTTACGTCGGAGGAATCATTCATCGATGCATCAAGGATCAGTTATTTGTGCATCGAACATCGTATTTGGACATTTCCAGGGGATTCCATGTGATTTAAGCTTTGGCTGAAATGCGCGTAAGTGATTCCATTACTGATTTATAATTGATTCTACTGATCATTATTGTACTGATGTGAAAACCGATTACGAGTCTGTACCCACAATATCACTGTTAATAAACCGCCTGAACATTAGTTGATTGTTTCTTTTGTGCGATCATTCTCAGCGTGATTTTGGTCGTAACAAAATTGGGGGCTTGTCCGGGAAGTGAATTTAAAGCCAAAACTAAGAATTTGGAACGTTCCGGAAACCAGAATATTGGTACAGACATAATAACAGTTGAGTTGATTGGTCAATTGTATATTGTGGGTAATACATTGTGACAATGGCAATCAGTACAATGAATGTTCAGGCATTTATTCAGAGGACAGATATGTCCCTCAAAGACTTGCAAAGGTTACGTTAATGTGATTTGACTACCATTGCACAGCATTTATATGTAGATGTTCCACAAGGTGTAAGAAAGGCAGAGATTCTTGAGCTGGTCACATGGAGCTCAAAGAAGAAATCAACATTCCAGATCAAACTCAAATTTCAGATCAAACACGACTTGAGCTTGCTAAATTGCAACTGAAGGAGAAAGAAATGGAAATGGAGAAAGAGAAGATGAGTTTAGAAATGAAGGAAAGGGAAAGGGCTAGAGAAATAGAAATGAAAATGAAGAAACTTAGAGTGGAGCAACAACTGAAATTGCGAGAGATGGAATTGGCTCATGCATATACTGTTGAAAATTGTAAAATGGCTACCTCTGAATTTGATTTGGCCATGAACATTCGATTGGTGCCAAAATTTGAAGAAAACAGAGTTCATGCATATTTTGTGTCATTTGAGAAGGTGGCTAACAGTTTGAAATGGCCACAGGAATTTTGGCCCATGCTCCTTAAAAGTGTGTTTGTCGGCAAAGCAGCTGAAGTGTTCTCATCTCTCTCTGAAGAGCAATCACGTGACTATGCTACAGTCAAGAAGGCAGTGTTGAACGCTTATGAGTTGGTGCCAGAGGCGTACAGACACAAGTTCAGAAATTCGTAGGCCAGACACATGTTGAGTTTGCTCGTGAAAAATAAATGGTGTTTGATCGGTGGTACAGATCCCTGAAAGTGGATCAGGATTTTGATAACTTAAATGAGGTTGTTCTCTTGGAAGAATTCAAAAAGAGTGTTGCTTTCAGCGTGAGGTCGCATTAGGATGATCACAAAGTGACACGTTTGCATAAAGCAGCCTTGATGTCCGATGAGTATGAGCTGACCCACAGAAATGAGAACAGACCACCTTTCAGGAATTTCTCTGGAAACAAGAGAGACAAAAATCAGTCGAGCAACCCAAAGAATGCTGGTTCTGAAAAAGGGACGAGTTCTGAAACTTCATCGGCACCAAAGCCTCAGTCTGACAAAGGGTCCATTACAAGTGCAAATGTCATCAAATGCTTTCATTGTAACAAGACAGGGCACTTAAAGTCACAATGTTGGAATTTGCAAAACAGAACAAAGAAGAACATGGGATTTGTCATGTCAAAAAGTGTCCTACCCGAAAACAATGGCCCGTTCAGTGAAACACAGGGCATTGAAAATCGATCTCCCAAATTCAAAGATAGGACAAAGCAGGTGGATGAGAGCTATCGTAGCTTTTTGTTTGATGGTGAAGTGACCCCATGTACTTCTAGTGAGGCAGGTAAGCCAGTAGTCATCCTGCGGGATACAGAGGCCTCTCAGTCGTTGAAGGTGGATGGTGGCATGGCTTTTCCACCAAATGGTGCAGTGAATGCAAAAGTCTTGATTCAGACTGTTGATGGCAGTTATAGGTCAGTTCCACTGTATAGAGTGGATTTGAAGTGTGACCTAGTTTCTGGTCCTGTCATTGTTGGAGTTGTACCTGAGTTGCCTATGGTAGGCATTGACTTCCTGTTGGGGAATGACGTGGCTGGGGACAAGGTGGTTGCGTCTCCAGTTGTTTCGGATAAACCAGTGGTGGTTGCTGAAACTGAGCAGTTGCAGGAGGAGTTTCCTGGGATTTTCCCAGATTGTGTTGTGACTATAGGTCTCAGGCTCGTGGAGCTGTTCAAGATGATGCGAATTCTGTTGATGTGAAGGAGAATTCCGGTGTTTGGTTGACAGAAACCTTTTTCAAGGATTTGTATGATGGGGTTGCTGTATTAGGCTCCGAGGCTATCCAGTGATGGGCTGTTTAGCAAGTCTTCCTTGGTTGAAGCACAGGAGGCAGACTCTGAGTTGAAAGGCTTGTCTCAGACGGCGTGTTCTGAGGCTGAGGCTGAAAAGGTCCCTTATGCTATTATGTCAAAGATGGCATTTTGATGAGGAAGTGGAGACCTCCCCATAGGCCAGCTGATGAGGATTGGACGGTGGTCCGTCAAGTTGTTGTCTCTCCCAGTTACCGCGGTGAGATCTTGAGGATTGCTCACGAGTTACCTGTTGGCGGCCATTTAGGCGTCAGAAAGACAAAGGATCGGATCATGAGGCATTTCTATTGGTCAGGGTTGAATGTGGATGTGGCTGAGTATTGCAAGACTTGTCACACACGTCAGGTGGCTGGTAAACCACAGCATTCAGTGAAGCCGGCGCCATTGATTCCGATACCTGCGTTTGAAGAACCATTCAGTCGGGTTCTAGTTGATTGTGTTGGACCTTTGTCTCGGACTAGGTCGGGTCATAAGTACCTCTTGACGATCATGGATATGTCTACACGGTTTCCAGAGGCTATCCCATTGCGAAATATCACTGCTAAGACTGTGATGGAGTGCAGTTTTTCATTAGGTATGGGTTGCCCAAGGAAGTGCAGTCTGACCAAGGGTCAAATTTCATGTCAGGCATATTTCAAGAGGTGATGTATCGTTTGGTTGTGAAGCAGCCGAATTCATCAGATTATTATCCACAATCCCAAGGTGCGTTAGAGCGCTACCACCAGACCCTAAAGACAATGATTAGGACATTTTGTGAGTATCCCGAGGATTGGGATAAGGGCATCCCTTTCCTGCTGTTCGCAACGAGGGACTCCCCAAATGAGTCAATGGGTTTCAGCCCATTTGCGTTAGTGTATACGGTCATGAAGTTAGGAGCCTACTGAAGCTCATCAAAGAGAAATTCATGACTGAGGATGATGAGGTCCACCTTTTTGACTATGTGTCAAAGTTTTGTGAAAGGGTTTCAAGGGCTTGTGAGGTAGCTAGTGAACACCTGAAAGTGTCACAAGACTCTATGAAGAGAAAGGCAGACAAAGATGCCAAATCCCGAACCTTCAACCCTGGTGACAAAGTTCTTGTACTGCTGCCCATACAAGGTGAACCACTGAAAGCCAAGTTCAGTGACCCCTACTTTGTCAAAAAGAAACTCAATGATGTGAACTATGTAATCAGTGCACCAGACAGACGCAAAGATCGGAAAATGTGTCATGTCAACATGCTGAAAGAGTGTTACGACAGAAAGTCAGTAGGTGTGACATAAGCAGTGGATAGCACAATAGGAATTTAAGGTGAAAAGTTTTCACCGGCTATCAAATGTGTTTAGCTTATCCATTACTGATGTATGCAATTTGAGTTTGACATGATTGTATAAGCTCAAGAGAATTCAAGCAATATCATTGTAAATGGTATCCATGAAAAGAGAACATGGAATTAATACAGCTATTCAAAAGGCATGTGATAGTATGTGATTATTGTTGCTTGATTTGGGTTTTAAATTACATTCACTGTAAATAATGATAAGAAAATATGAAGGTAAAAGAAACCCTTACTTCGGCAAGGCTTTCTTTTTACCATGGGGGATGGTGTCACAAATGTACACACTAGTAGTTATGTAGGCCTACATGTATGTACTGCATGCATGGTTGTTTTAATGTGTTTGCATACAGGTTGACCAGATTAGTGGAGAGCATTCTATTTGGTATCGCTACAATACATGCATGTGACAGGAAATTCATAGCTCACTTAATCTCGAATGATGATCTCACCCAATCCAGAATGTTCTAGGAAGTGCTTACATATTTGGCTGAGTGATGCACTGTCCCTGTAGCCCAATGTGATTGGTGGTTATTTTTGGCAGTGATGTTATGCACATAATAGGCGGTGAGTCAGCTAGGATTTCTGGAACAGTATTGGACTTGCTAGTATATACAAGTGTAAAGCCCCGGGTTGGAGCAAATTACAGAATGTTCAAGAAAGTGGTGAATGGAAAATATATAAGCCGGATAAATTTTGAGGTAGGCACAGTACCCAACACCTCTGCTCTGAAAGTTACGTCACTTCTGGCTCTGAAGCGACTTGTTTATAGTCAGCCCTGTGTTACCTGCTGACCTGTTATGTTTGTGGAGATAAGGCCTGGGAGACATTTTGTCTGCAGAGAATTAGTTTGCCGTCATTGAGAACACACTCCATTTTTATCTCAATGGACATTGCTGCGGCAAAGCTGTGACGGGCTGGATTCCTAGCTGAACATTATTGACTGAATCATCATTCAACGCATCGACTGGACGCGGTCGTCATAACGTTCGGATTCTGCACGCTTCGCTATGAACGTATATCCTGGATTTTACCTTGGATCAATACCGTGGAATATTGTAACCTGCGCCTCTGGATTTACGTCGGAGGAATCATTCATCGATGCATCAAGGATCAGTTATTTGTGCATCAAACATCGTATTTGGACATTTCCAGGGGATTCCATGTGATTTAAGCTTTGGCTGTAATGCGTGTAAGTGATTCCATTAGGCCCCCTATTGATTTATAATTGTTTCTACTGATCATTATTGTACTGATGTGAAAACCGATTACGAGTCTGTACCCACAATATCACTGTTAATAAACCGCCTGAACATTAGTTGATTGTTTCTTTTGTGCGATCATTCTCAGTGTGATTTTGGTCGTAACAATTAATATAGTGTGCATATTTTTATAGATAATTATATTAGCATGTGTGTGCGCATGTGTTTGGTTGTACGTGTGTATATGTATGCTTGTTTGTGATTGTATGTATGTATGTTATATTATGTATGATTGACGCATATCCACTCCTATTAGTTTTGTTATTTTCTGCTGTTCCTGCCTCTATCATTATCGTCATAATTTTCACTATAGCCTTGATCATTATCATTTTTTGTATACAATATCTATATCATGTTCTGTATCCATCATCACTATTTTGTCCGATTTCTTTAATCCTAAGTCTTGATAAAGGGCAGGGCCCGAAGGCTCCAGAATAAAAAACATCAAACTGTTAGGATTCAAGCTACGTCTATCGTCTCAACCTTACTCTCACCTGTATATATATGTATATATATATATATATATATATATATATATATATATATTTATATATAGATAGATAGATAATTATATGTATATGATTATAGACACAATGCCAGAGATCGATCCTGGCCGTAACGTACGCTGTTTTTCATTGTGAAGATATAAATTTATGAGTGAGAATGACTATGATGTCGATTACACATTTCAGTCAAAAACATAATGAATACAATTTATGAATAGCTACTTTTCTCACTTTTAGTACGGTAAAAACATAAGAATTCAACCTGATATCACAATAGATAAACATATATACTGATCTAACCACAACTCATGTTTGGCCTTCCACGAGAATTTCCATACATTAGCAACACATCTTATAATTGGAAAAGAAAGTCACATTTTTACATGTGTTATTAATCATAGTGAAAACTAAACACCACAAACAATGCACTGTTTCGTGATCGTCTGTTTAAGAATTACATTGTTTCAAAAGTGATTTTAATGGAAGTTTCATATCCATGAAAACAAAAAATGAACATTGGTGAACTATCCGTGCCACGTAGTGTGGTGATCGTGATCCCATGTCTTTAACAACATTCATGAGAGAGAGAGAGAGAGAGGGATCTCTGGTCACTGTTGACATTGGTTCAGAGGATCTATTCAACATCCTATAATGCAAAAACTAAAGAGATTGATGGGTTAAATAAGTATGAATAATGCTGGGTATGAGAGAGGCTTTGGAGATTTCCACACTGATCGGATTGGTTATTATGATGCCATTCGATGATCTAATGGATAACTTATTATTATGGCAAAACATTTTCGATTGAAACTGAATTGTGTCGCAGAGCCAAGATCGAGAAATAGGACTCACTGCTACCTGCTTGTTACCACCTAACTGACAAATTTATTGATGGAAAGGGAGCATAATTGTGTGGTTAGTTGATAAGATCAGTATAAGGCCCTTAAACCGTTAAGTTTTATATAAAACGGTTATCCCTGCTTACAATCTTGGCTTATGCCTGATGAGAGGAGCATGTGTATCAGTAAGTTTCTAGGTTTAAATAATGGGGCATGTTTTGAAATAAAGTCCTCATCGAAATGTTAAAACTTAGCAGTAGTGAATTTAATGCAGACATTGTTATAGCTACCATAAAGTTGAGGGGTTTCATTTTGGTTAATATGTTAAATGTATTAACTGATAGGAGAGATGATGGACGATGAGCGAAAGGAGGACGGTTAGAATACCTTTTGGTGTTATGTTATTGTCGCTCTTCGTTCCGGACATGCTGGCTATTGATCTATTGATGAACAACACAGAAATGTAGCGTTTCAGTCTCTCAGAAGGGCATCGGTTCTGTCTTCCATACCAGAAAGTCCTCTTTTCCACTCTTCTTACATCTGAATACCTGAACGACAAGAAGTAGAAATTTTGGCATCCTATCATAAATTTTCTAAATGGTTTAAAGCCTTCCGTGTGGTACATACATTACATTGTGTCTGCAGAGAGAGATGGAACTATGTGATATCGGTCTGTGAGATATAACTCTTGTATGGAACTTCATGTCATTTACATTTACAATGTAAGTTCTCATAAAGGTAGATTCTGATGACAACCAATTCGCCTTTAAAAGTGATAACAAGGGTCCTTCCTAAAGGCAATATCCAACATTGGGACTATTGGGAGTGATAATTTTCAAAAAAAAAACAACATCGAATTATCACATTTGATGCATAATTATGTATAGTTCAGTGGTGTCACGAAACAACGTAATGTACAAAGAAAAAAATCGCGATAAAGCTGCAAATAAAAGGGGATAACACTTACGTTCGCAATAAACCGTTATCGTTACGGTTTATTCTAGAAACGGCTTTAATAAAACTTGTTCACATGTTGTAGCAAAATGCTTAACACTGATTTGTATTACCATGAATACTGATTAACATTTTCATGTTGGTCATTTTCTATCCCTAACTCATATTTGAGAACTATTTTAAAGTGCTAAAGCTGTTTTTTATCAGCAATTGTAAGCAAGGGGCTTTGAAACGTTTATTAAGATAGAAAATAATAATACGAATACATTTATCCCTCTTCAATGGGCTTCCGAATAGCAACGACTTTAGAAATCGTCATTTTAATCATTATATGCATGTCATATTAGGTTGGTCCTCATATTGAAATAATTCATATATTCAAGTTGGAACGATAACGCACTTATTTTGAAGTCGAGAGTCACACACTTTTTCTTTGTGTTTCTCCTTTCAGTCCTTTTTTATCTCTGTTTTATTGTTAAAGAAAGAAAGAGTAAAAGAAGGTAACGTAATTAAGGAATGAACTCTCGTAATTAAGAATCTTCTTTCGTTTTTGAATAAAAAAAAACAAACTTTTGAAATATCAAGGCATGGTAGGAATATCAAAGTGTGTGCTCATTTATTCATGTGAGATTAACTTGTAGAGGCTAGACTGGTTTTTTTTTTTTTGAACTGGTACTTTTAGATTTACTTCATTGTCACAAATGTACACACAAGTAGTTATGTACATGTATCAAGGCTGTATGCATGGTTGTTTTAATGTGTATGTACACAGGGTGACCAGAATAATGGAGAACATTCTATAGGATATAGATATAGTACATATAGGCTGACCAGATCAGTGGAGAATTTTCTGTGTGGTATACAATGTAGCTACAGTACATGTATGCATGTGACAGGAAATACATTATAGCTCACTCAATCTAGAAAGATTTAACCCATTCCAGAAAATTCTGGGAAGTGCTGGCTGAGTGAGGCACTGCCCTTGTAGCCCAATGTGATTGGTAGTTAATTTTGGCAATGATGTTATGCACATATTAGGCAGTGAGTAATCCAGGATTCCTGGAATTTGGACTTGCTAGTATGTTCAGGTATGTAGCCCCAGGTTGGAGAAAATTACAGAATGTACTAGAAAGGGGTGAATGGATAGTATATAAGCAGGAGAAATTCTGAGGTAGGCAGAGTACCCAACACCTCTGCTCTGGAGAGTTACGTCACTTCTGGCTCTGAAGCGACTTGTTATAGTCAGTCCTGTGTTACCTGCTGACCTGCTATACAAACTGTGTTTGTGGAGATAAGGCCTGGGAGACATTTTGCCTGCAGAGAATTAATTTGCCTACGTTGGAGATAGACTCCATATTTTAGTGTCAACGGACATTATTACGGCAAAGCTGTGACGGGCTGGATTCCTTGCTGGACATTATAAAGTAAATCATCATTCAACGCATCAACTGGACGTGGTCGTCATAACTTTTGGATTTTGCACGTTTCGCCGTGGACATACATTGTGGATTTTACCCCGGATTAATAACGAGGATTATCACAACCTGCGCCTCTGGATTTACGTCTGAGGTATCATTCATCGGTGCATCGCGGATCATTCATCTGTGCATCGAACATCGTATCTGGACACTGTCAAAGGGTTACTTGCTTTCAAATTTTGGACTGTAATGCACGTAAGTGATTCTATTACTGATTTGTAATTGTTTGTATTGATCATTATTGTACTGATGTGAAAACCGATTACGAGTCTGTACCCACAATATCACTGTTAATAAACCGCCTGAACATTAGTTGATTGTTTCTTTTGTGCGATCATTCTCAGAGTGATTGTGGTCGTAACAAAATTGGGGGCTTGTCCGGGAAGTGAATTTAAAGCCAAAACTTAGAATTTGGAACGTTCCGGAATCCAGAATATTGGTACAGACAAAATACCAGTTGAGTTGATTGTTCAATTGTACATTGTGTGTAATACATGTGACAATGTCAATCAGTACAATGGATGTTCAGGCATTTGTTCAGAGGACAGATTTGTCCCTCAAAGATTTGCAAAGGTTACGCAAATGTGATTTGACTGCTATTGCACAGCATTTAAATGTTGATGTTCCACAAGGTGTAAGAAAGGCAGAGATTCTTGACTTGGTAGCTGGTCACATGGAGCTCAAAGAAGAAATTGACACTCTAGCTCAAGCTCAAATTTCTGATCAAACACGGCTTGAGCTTGCTAAATTGGAAATGAAGGAGAGAGAAAGAGCAAGGGAATTAGAATTGGAGAAAGAGAAGATGAGATTAGAAATAGAAAGAGAGCAAAGGGCTAGAGAAATGGAAATGAAGGAAAGGGAAAAAGAAAGAGAAAGGGAAAGAGAGAGGGAGAAGGAACAAAAAGAACTGGAAATGAAGAAACTTGAAATTGAAGAGAAGAAAATTGAGAGGGAAATGGAGCAACAATTGAGATTGCATGAGATGGAATTGGCTCATGCACAGACTGTTGGAAATCGTGAAAGGGCTCCCTCTGAATTTGATTTGGCCAAGAACATTCGATTGGTGCCAAAGTTTGAGGAAAACAGAGTTGATGCATATTTTGTGTCATTTGAGAAGGTGGCTAACAGTTTGAACTGGCCACAGGAATTTTGGTCCTTGCTCCTTCAAAGTGTGTTTGTCGGCAAAGCAGCTGATGTGTACTCATCTCTCTCTGAAGAGCAATCACGTGACTATGCTACAGTCAAGAAGGCAGTGTTGAATGCTTATGAGTTGGTGCCAGAGGCGTACAGACACAAGTTCAGAAATTCGTACCGCAAACCAGGCCAGACACATGTTGAGTTTGCTCGTGAAAAGGAAATGATGTTTGATAGGTGGTATAGATCCCTGAAAGTGGATCAGGATTTTGATAACCTACGTGAGGTTGTTCTCTTGGAAGAATTCAAAAAGAGTGTTGCTTTCAGTGTGAGGTCGCATTTGGATGATCACAAAGTGACAAGTTTGCATAAAGCAGCCTTGATGGCTGATGAGTATGAGCTGACCCACAGAAATGACAACAGACCACCTTTCAGGAATTTCTCTGGAAATAAGAGAGAAAAAAATCAGTCGAGCAATCCAAAGGATGCTGGTTCTGAAAAAGGCACGAGTTCTGAAACTTCATCGGCACCAAAGCCTCAATCTGACAAAGGGTCCAGTACAAGTGCAAATGTCATCAAATGTTTTCACTGTAACAAGACAGGGCATGTAAAGTCACAGTGCTGGAAGTTGCAAAACAAAACAAAGAAGGACATGGGATTTGTCATGTCAAAAAGTGTCCTACCCGAAAATAGTGTCCCGTTCAGTGAAACACAGGCCGTTGAAAGTCGATCTCCCAAATTCAAAGATAGGACTAAGCAGGTGGATGAGAGCTATCGTAGCTTTTTGTTTGATGGTGAGGTGACCCCATGTACTTCTGGTGAGGCAGGTAAACCAGTAGTCATCCTGCGGGATACGGGGGCCTCTCAGTCGTTGATGGTGGATGGTGGTATGACTTTTCCACCAGATAGTGCAGTGAATGCAAAAGTCTTGATTCAAACTGTTGATGGCAGTTACATGTCAGTACCACTGTATAGAGTGGATTTGAAGTGTGACCTAGTTTCTGGTCCTGTTACTGTTGGAGTTGTTCCTGAGTTGCCCATGGTAGGCATTGACTTCTTGTTGGGGAATGACTTGGCTGGGGATAAGGTGGTTGCGTCTCCAGTTGTTTCGGATAAACCAATGGTGGTTGCTGAAACTGAGCAGTTGCAGGAGGAGTTTCCTGGGATTTTCCCAGATTGTGTTGTGACTAGGTCTCAGGCTCGTAGAGCTGTTCAAGATGATGCGGATTCTGTTGATGTGGAGGAGAATTCCGGTGTTTGGTTGGCAGAAACCTTTTTCAAGGATTTGAATGATGGGGTTGCTGTATTAGGCTCCGAGGCTAACAGTGATGGGCTGTTTAGCAAGTCTTCCTTGGTTGAAGCACAGCAGGCAGACTCTGAGTTGAAAGGCTTGTCTCAGACGGCGTGTTCTGAGGCTGAGGCTGAAAAGGTCCCTGAGTGCTATTATGTCAAAGATGGCATTTTGATGAGGAAGTGGAGACCTCCCCATAGGCCAGCTGATGAGGATTGGACGGTGGTCCGTCAAGTTGTTGTCCCTCCCTGTTACCGCGGTGAGATCTTGAGGATTGCTCACGAGTTACCTGTTGGCGGCCATTTAGGCGTCAGAAAGACAAAGGATCGGATCATGAGGCATTTCTATTGGCCAGGGTTGAATGTGGATGTGGCTGAGTTTTGCAAGACTTGTCACACATGTCAAGTGGCTGGTAAACCACAGCATTCAGTGAAGCCGGCGCCATTGATTCCGATACCTGCGTTTGAAGAACCATTCAGTCGGGTTCTAGTTGACTGTGTTGGACCTTTGCCTAGGACTAGGTCAGGTCATAAGTACCTCTTGACAATCATGGATATGTCTACACGGTTTCCAGAGGCTATCCCATTGCGAAATATCACTGCCATGAATGTGGTAGATGCTCTAGTGCAGTTTTTCACTAGGTATGGGTTGCCCAAGGAAGTGCAGTCTGACCAAGGGTCAAATTTCATGTCAGGCATATTTCAAGAGGTGATGTATCGTTTGGGTGTGAAGCAGCTGAAGTCGTCAGCTTATCATCCCCAATCCCAAGGTGCGTTGGAGCGCTACCACCAGACCCTAAAGACAATGATTAGGGCATTTTGTGAGGAGTATCCCGAGGATTGGGATAAGGGCATCCCTTTCCTGCTGTTCGCAACGAGGGACTCCCCAAATGAGTCAACGGGTTTCAGCCCATTTGAGTTGGTGTACGGTCATGAAGTTAGGGGCCCACTGAAGCTCATCAAAGAGAAATTCATGACTGAGGATGATGAGGTCCACCTACTTGACTATGTGTCGAAGTTTCGTGAAAGGCTTTCAAAGGCTTGTGAGGTAGCTAGGGAACACTTGAAAGTGTCACAAGACTCAATGAAGAGAAAGGCAGACAAAAATGCCAAAGCCCGAACCTTCAAACCAGGTGACAAAGTTCTTGTACTGCTGCCCATACAAGGTGAACCACTGAAAGCCAAGTTCAGTGGCCCATACTGTGTCAAAAAGAAACTCAATGATGTGAACTATGTGATCAGTACGCCAGACAGACGAAAAGATCAGAGGGTGTGTCATGTAAACATGCTGAAAGAATGCTATGACAGAAAGTCAGTTGGTGTGACATAGGTAGTGGATAGCACAGTAGAAGTTAAGGGTGAAAAGTTTTCACCGGCATATCACTTACAGTGTGTGTGTTTAGCATATCCATTAATGTATGCAAAACAGTTTGATATGATTGTATAAGCTTCGAGAATCCAAGCAATATCAATGTAACTGGTATCCATGAAAAGAGAACATGGAATTAATGCAGCTATTCAAAAGGCATGTGATGGTATATGATTATTGTTGCTTGATTTGGATTTTACCTCACATTCGTTGTTAATAACAATGAGAAATTGTGAAGGTAAAAGAAACCCTTGCTACGGCAAGGCTTTCTTTTTCCCATGGGGGATGGTGTCACAAATGTACACACAAGTAGTTATGTACATGTATCAAGGCTGTATGCATGGTTGTTTTAATGTGTATGTACACAGGGTGACCAGAATAATGGAGAACATTCTATAGGATATAGATATAGTACATATAGGCTGACCAGATCAGTGGAGAATTTTCTGTGTGGTATACAATGTAGCTACAGTACATGTATGCATGTGACAGGAAATACATTATAGCTCACTCAATCTAGAAAGATTTAACCCATTCCAGAAAATTCTGGGAAGTGCTGGCTGAGTGAGGCACTGCCCTTGTAGCCCAATGTGATTGGTAGTTAATTTTGGCAATGATGTTATGCACATATTAGGCAGTGAGTCATCCAGGATTCCTGGAATTTGGACTTGCTAGTATGTTCAGGTATGTAGCCCCAGGTTGGAGAAAATTACAGAATGTACTAGAAAGGGGTGAATGGATAGTATATAAGCAGGAGAAATTCTGAGGTAGGCAGAGTACCCAACACCTCTGCTCTGGAGAGTTACGTCACTTCTGGCTCTGAAGCGACTTGTTATAGTCAGTCCTGTGTTACCTGCTGACCTGCTATACAAACTGTGTTTGTGGAGATAAGGCCTGGGAGACATTTTGCCTGCAGAGAATTAATTTGCCTACGTTGGAGATAGACTCCATATTTTAGTGTCAACGGACATTATTACGGCAAAGCTGTGACGGGCTGGATTCCTTGCTGGACATTATAAAGTAAATCATCATTCAACGCATCAACTGGACGTGGTCGTCATAACTTTTGGATTTTGCACGTTTCGCCGTGGACATACATTGTGGATTTTACCCCGGATTAATAACGAGGATTATCACAACCTGCGCCTCTGGATTTACGTCTGAGGTATCATTCATCGGTGCATCGCGGATCATTCATCTGTGCATCGAACATCGTATCTGGACACTGTCAAAGGGTTACTTGCTTTCAAATTTTGGACTGTAATGCACGTAAGTGATTCTATTACTGATTTGTAATTGTTTGTATTGATCATTATTGTACTGATGTGAAAACCGATTACGAGTCTGTACCCACAATATCACTGTTAATAAACCGCCTGAACATTAGTTGATTGTTTCTTTTGTGCGATCATTCTCAGAGTGATTGTGGTCGTAACATCATCTAACTCTGCAAGTCACTGACAATCAGTACAGCCATGTATAACAATCATATGGCCACATTTTACTCTTTTCCTCGATTTACAGAGAAAGTCAAAGAACGTATGTAACTTTACCTGCGTAAAGCTTCAAGTAGTAGGCCTACAACACTTGCGGGCAGAAAGGGATGTTATCCAGCAACAAGTTGAACAGTAAAGAACCTCCTGATATCTGTTACGTTGTAGAATATTGAAACACGATCAGTTTGTCGAAATGTCTGGTCCAAAGTGTGTCGATCGTTTGCAGAGACAGGAAAGGTCATGTACCATATACCAATTGAGTCAACAGTCAAGATCTTCATAATCTTAAACAATATCTATCGACACTCCCTGAATACAACAGTAATTACTGCAATAAAACAGACAGACCGAGCAGAGTCCAGAAGCAAATCAACAACAAAGATTTTGCCTGTGACTTAGAATATTAAGGAGCTTCTACAGTTTATGAGTGATCTTTTTCATCTTAGTGCAATCATGTGCAGGAATGGGGCAGAAAGGGACCTTAGCTGAACGATTTGTCAAAATGTATAGTATCTCTGCACAGGAGGCACTTATATCCTTTGCCACAAACGATGAAGTGCTCTTAAACTTTTCTAACCTATCAAAACACACAAAAACACACAATGACACACACACACACACACATACACAAACCATATGCCCACGTATTGTATTTATTTACTTATGTATTTTTAAATATCACAACCTACAGTTCTAGACGGTAAACTTGTATGTCTATCGCTGATGGCCAGTTCAGGGCAATGAAATCTTTAAATTTGGAATTTGGACTTGGAAAAGTATACCGGATAGTCGCCAGAGACGAAAGGATCGAGGTATGATAATCCATATTGAATCTTAAGAACCCGATTGGACGATCAAAGATAACCCTGTTGGAATTTTTGTGGCCCGATGTCAATTCTTAGTGGCCCCCGGCAACCACCAATATCGAGAACTGGGCCCCATTTCATAAAAAGTCTATATGACAACATGTATGATAACAAGTCTTGCTGACCCAGCAAATTGTCATGGTAACAACAAGAATCCAGATAAAGGATTTGCTGTTGCAATGGGAAGTTGGCATTCCAGCAAGAGTTGCTATCCTAGTTTATGAAATGCATATGGGGCCTTAATCCCTTGTTGATATACGTAATTTGTGCCTCCTTGTTTTCATTTAAAGCAAACTTAAAGAAGTACATTTTATTACAGTATACTTCAAATACGAACTAAAAACAAATAAATTATACAACTAATGTTGGTCTCCCGATAGCAACAGCGCATATCGTCCCCTCTTTCAGTAAACCAATTTCATTATTCTAAATTCCAGCCTATCTGCCATTGTGCACCCTCAAACACCTGCACACACATCCACCACCACCACCATCACACACCAGAGTTTATTTTCCCCTGCTACCTTCGCAGCAGAATTTATATTGTTACGAATCTAATACGTCCTTATCTTTTCCTCGGGCCGGCCATCTTTTCAAGCAATGCTTATAATGGCGGCCCTCTGCATAATCGTTTCTTAACTATAAATGTTATTCTTATCACTGCCGCCTAGACATGCATACTGTATATTAAATCCCTTTCAAATCGTTGTTTATGCAAGTCAAAAGACTGTGTTAAATTTATTTTATATATTTCCTACATGTTCATGATTATGTACTTATATGTATCGTGGTTTATGCAAGTAAAACGATTCTGCATTGAATTTACTTTGTATATTTCCTGCATCTTCATGATTATGTAACTTATGTATATTGATTCGCAGAAAATAAAGTATCTATCAAAAAAAAAATGTATTATGTACAATTTATCCATATTTAAATGGTGTATTTGTGTATTTCAATTCCAATAGATTCATATTACTCTACACTCATACGATTTTACACTTTCACATTCTTTCTGAATAGATTATCATAATACAAACTTCTTTTAAAAAATGTTTTTTTTTTTCCCAAAAACCATTTGGTAACGACAACTTGGTAGGTTATAACATTATTAATGCCATCAGAAATAACAATGTTGGTCTGAGTAGGTAGAACAAGTCATACCACCTTACATAAAGCAAGCCTTCTGTGCTTCTTCATTGTTTTCTTGTCTTAACTTGTAAAGAGTGTCTAAACGAGGTTTTACATCACGCATGTTAGAATTACGTGTCATGTGCTTTATTTTCGCACCAGCTCTCAAGCCATTCGGCTGGTTAGCGAGTAATCAATTACCGGTAGACTTGTCTGCTATCTTGTGTGGAAGAAAATTCAGTTTCAAAACGGCTAAAAAAAAATCATTTTTTTTTTCATACTGGTGTGGGTTGGACTGGTGGATGGATGACTATGCGTCACTTTTTGTCCCCGCCGTTCGAGTTCGAGCAGGGCACTATGAAACGGGCTCCGTACGTGTGTGTGTCCGTGTGTCCGTCCGCCCGTCCGTCTGTCTGTCTGTGTGTGCGTCCGTGTGTGATCAAAATGTTCAATTTGCAACTTCTCTGTCATTTATGAGCCAATTTTAATTCTGTTTGCTTTATATGATAGCACTACATGGGAGCTTTGAAACTTCTACACAGAATTTCAGTTGAAACCTTTGACCTTGACCTTTGACCTATATTGCACATTTTGCTACTAAATGCTACTTCCGGCGGGGACATATATTACGCACCGCGTAATTTCTATTTTTCCTTGTCTTGCTTAGCTGAAGTGAAGACAAATTTTAAAATGAAAAGTACTACTTGTCAAGTCCAAGAATGCAAATTTATCCAGTTAGAGCACATCCATTGACAACGTCTATCATCATTCTAAGGGTAAAACATGTAATCCTTCGCATTTTAGTTCAATAGGTTTATTTATCTAAATACTAGCACTTTTATTTCTTTATTCTTCTTTGTCATTAAATTTGTACATTGTAAGAGCAAATACTTCTTTAAACTACAGGGGCCGCGGAACCGGGAGGTGGGGGGCTGGGGGCTACAGTCCTCCTCCCCCCCCCCCCCCCCCCCAACACACACACACACTTTTGGTTCCCGAAAAAGAAAGAAGAAAAAAGGGGAACAATCGGGGAAAAAATCACAACGCCCACTTAAATTTGAATTTCTTAAGATTCCGCCCTTACATAAAGTTCCCGTCTAAGCATCACTTACATTCCGAAAAATCAATAGTTACCTCGTGTACATGGAAAATATCCCCTTTTAATCAACCTTTTCCTTTCTCAGTTCCCCCGATCATTTTTGTTTCTTGATAATTTCCCGAATATTCCATCAATTATGCGTTACGAGATATCTCAATTTCAACTTTAAAAACAGGCAAAAGCTCCCTTGTGCGGGGAGGGTGAGGATAGCACTCTCCCAGGCTTTCTCACTCTTTTGGTATTAACACTTCCCTGGAAAAAAGTTCGAATTAGTTCCATTATTTTCTTTTTCGGGGGGGGGGGGGACTAGTAAAATTAAAAGCAAACAAACACATTCATTTCTCGAAGATAAATGCCTATTTTTTGTATTTGAAAGGGCACCTATGAAGCCAACATTTATTCCTACAAACATCAATTTTCCTCTTGGTTGTTTTTGTAAAATGGAATTATTAGAAATAACCAGGGAATATTTTTTCTTTTTTCTTTTTTTAGTTTATTTTGCACGCCACGTGCAAATTACATTTTGTTGGAGAATCTACATCCAATCCGGGCCCCGTTTTATGAAATGATAAAATCGGTTTTGAATTTCCTTACCACACAGACTGCCATAGACTTACAGTTGTACAGTGGCGTAACTACAGGGGGGGGGGGGCATGGGGGACACGTGCCCCCCCCCCCCCCATCCGATGGTAAAACAAAAACAAAAACAAAATGGTACTTCAAGGGTTAGTAAACTGCTTTTGAAATCGACATGAAAGGGTGATCAAGAAATAAGACATTTTTCTAAAATTTCTTTTATCCGTAATTAAAGAGGTATATAGTGTAAAACATTGTTCAAAAAGCCGGGAGCCGACAAAAGATTGTGATTCAGCGTGATTTCTGGTTGGCATTCTGAATATAAGCAGGATATGCGCAGTGTAATCAGAACATTCGAACGGCAAAAAGAGTCGCTGCCATGTTGCGCAATGTGATGTAGAATGTACACCTTTGTACCTTACGCTTGTTATCTCAAAGCTATAAGATCATTGATTTTGCAGTGTTGCTTTACATACTAGTCTATATCAAAATGCCTTGCATTGTCAACAATAAGACTTGACCTGGGCTATTTCCTAATTTTTCAATGAATATAAAGCACACACACACAAACACAATCGATTAGGGGATGCTCTAAAGTGCAAATTTTGGACATCCTTTCCCTGTTGGTCACTTCAACACCCCCTCGGTGGTCATACCTCCCCCAATCATGAACATAAACCGACACCCTTGACTACCATTGGCGTATCAGGGGGGCGCCCCCCCCCCCCCCTTCTTAATTTCCAAAGTGAAAAAATTAGCTACGAACGGCGGGTTTGGGTCTGTAAAATGTCAAAATTTTCAAGCTCGCTCGCATTGTTATGCAATTCTCCTGATGTTGCTACCAGTAATTTGTCGTTTCCTAACGTCATTCCATAATTCATGTAAGGAAAACTTACAATGTTACTCAATGACTACGCTGTAGAATGTATTACATTCCGTTATGTATTGTATAGTCCCCATAAAGTTTGCAGACTGACAGCGCACGCACACACACACACACATACACACGCACGCACGCACAAGCATACACACCCTCAAAATATACTTTTCCACGAGGTACCCCCCCCCCCCATGTCTTGACCCACGGTACGCCACTGATATAATCAATTTGAACTCTTCATAAAACAGGACCGTGGTATTCAATTTGCATAGTAAGTGCTTATATACAAATAACGAATCATATTGACCTCTCAAATCAAAAGATTTTTTTTTTTCGAAGTAATCTATCTTTAAATATCGTTAATTTTATAGTTTGACTCAAGTCACTCGGCGTGCACTTTTACGTATCTTACCAGTTAAGACGTATCTTAGATTGTCATATCATGGCAAGTAATAAACAGGCTGACACTTTGCTTTGCTTTTTTTTTTCAAATTAGACGGCCATGATCTATAGGTTTGCGTGAAAACTAATTTTATTTGACTTCAGCATACTAGTATACATAGAAAGTATTAGTGAAATTCATACATTTTCATCCATCAGTGTACCTTTCTCCACAGTATCCGAGTAGGCCATAGATATTTCCTTTCATTACTGTGAAACAAGTTCCCTATCAAAATTCTACAACAAAGCAGGTAAACCGCACAAAATACTGGCCCCGAAAGAAACGGATAACAATCATTGGTCTCGTGGTGCACACAACTCACAACTGTGAATGTGATGAGCTTAATATTGACACTAAAAAGAAAAAAAAAATACTGATAACAATCATAATAATCAAATGAAAAAAAAATGATGATTCATATGGACGCGGAATCTAGTTTTGTATTGCTATAATATATAAATATCGGTGTAAAGTCCTTTCAAAGTTTAAATATGAAATAACCTTTCTTTATTCAAGCTTTTATGATCACCAAGTGTTTGCAATTCATGGACTTTGATTTAA
Organism: Diadema setosum; assembly: GCA_033980235.1. Lineage (NCBI taxonomy): Eukaryota > Metazoa > Echinodermata > Echinoidea > Diadematoida > Diadematidae > Diadema > Diadema setosum. The sequence continues at coordinate 24,602,451 of CM067076.1, forward strand.
ACTCTCTGTATGAAACGCTTTTGCGATCGTGTCACGAAATGACCGAAGTCTGTTCATTGTCTCCTTGTCTTACCTTACCTGTTTAGTTTGTTGGTCTATGCACATGGGTTTCTATGTTTGAACAAACTTGAAGCTAGAGAAAGATTGCTTTATTGGTGATACAATGACGATATCTTCTGGTTGAGGACACTCTTCCGCGAATATTTGAGTTAAAAAAAAAAATTGTTGTCATAGCCGAAATACAAACAATCATAATATATGTACTCTATCATGAATTCTTATCGTCATTGTATACCTGTGTTAGCACCTTCAGAGTAGTGGGTTTATTGCCGCTTGGTCTAATATAAGATATTCTACTTCCCACGTACTTCATCAAACACCACTACGCGGCTTCACCCATTTCGTCTACTA